>JAPSGF010000037.1:2733751-2761911 GCA_035772895.1 Perdix hodgsoniae | reverse complement strand
GGGGGGGGGGGGGGGGGCTCGAACGCTGGCCGGCCGCGGCGCCGGAGCCGGCTCTGCTCCTTTAAGAGGGGGCCGGGCCGGCGGTGACCCCGCGCGATGTCCGCCTCTTCCTGGTTGCTATAGTCACCGCCTTCCAGCGTCCCAAAATGGCGCCGTGCCGCCCGCGGAGGCGTCTGGGGCGCGGCGGGGCACCTCGGCCCCGAGCGAGGACTGCCGGCAGCTGCCGTCGCCCGGCGGGAGGTGCGGGCCGGGCAGCTCGCGTCGCGGCTTCGGATCCTCTCTCCTTTCCGGCCGGGGGGCCGCTCCCGGCTGCTGCCGCTGCTGTGGGGGTAGCGAGGGCCGCGCTGAGGGAAGGGGCGCGGGGCGTCCCGAGGGACGGAGCTGCCGCCTAACGGGGGGCGGTGGGAGGCGGGGTGGGGGGCGCCGCTCCTGCCCGGGGATGTGGGGGCAGAAGGGGGGCTGGGTGAGCGCTGGGGGAAAGGCCTGCGAGGGGTTGGTGCCTCGACAAGGTATGCGGCACGTCTGTGGTCTGTGTCGCGTCTGTGACCGGGTCAGCTCGAAACACGGTGGTGCTGCAGGAGGGGATGGCGAGCGACGGAAGTGAGCGGGCAAAGCACAAATCCTTAAGTAACGTCCCCGTATTTCTCCTAGGGAAAGGCAAGCTGAGCTGCACCCTCAGGGTAGCTGGATTTAAGAAAGTAATCCAACAACTCACAGTAGGAGAATAAAGCTAAGTTGTCTATCGGGGAAGACTGGAAACAGCAAAATGATTTTCTTCCAGAGATGAGGAAACTTGTCAGGTTTGCAATCAAGAAAATTAAAGGGAGCAGGATGTGGCAAACTGAAATTAAGCTGCTGGTCCAAATAACCTGTGGTTTGGGTTTTTTTATATGCTCCTTCTCTTGGTTTCTCTCATGCTAATCTTTTAAATTCACCAGCACCTGCAGATGTTTTAGAAAGGTGGATGAGAGAGGAGGGTAATTTCAATCTCCTCCAAAACTTGCTTGAGATGAAAGTTCCAGAGTAACTCTATGGACCTTAAGTTCCAAAATGAAGAGTGGTTATGGTGCTGCACAACAGCTGAGAAATGTGTTATGTTTCATGGCTGAAGTCTTGAAATGGGCTTCCCCCTGTGGACCTCTTGGCAATCATATCAGTGCTGTGATATTTGTGGAGCATGCATTGAGTGCCCTGGGCTATTTAACATGCACTTTTGCACTCAGCTACTAATCTAAAGCTCCAGCCTTGCACATAGTTATATGAACACTGAATTTTCTACTTTGATGCAAATGCAAAATAACACAATATAATAAGATCTAATTGAAATTGAGACTAATAAGTCAAATAAGATAGGAGAGAGAGAGTTCCCGAGACTGAGTCAAACCTGAAAAGCTTGGGACGGTTAGGAAACACCACCTCTACCCCCACTGCCAGGCAGTAAGAGCGTGCGCCTCCCCCCACAGAAGGGTCAGATCCCATGACTTCTGTCATGTACAGGGATAGGTATATGGAGCTGGAGCATTAACACTTTAGTTCCAGTACACTACATGATGTTTTGATGTGGAATACTGAAAACCAAAAAACGTAAAACCATGACGTTCCCATTCTTCAAAGTCAGTGTTTTCAAAATGGTGCATTGTTATTTTTTTAAGCAGAAAAAGAGTGTATACATACAGCTGTATGTGTATTTGTGTAAAGGCTTTTGTATTTTTTGAGCACAGCCCTACTTTTAATTGGCTCTGCAGGATTTACGTGAGCAGTAAATTCGGCTCTTCCATAACAAAATTAGTAATTTATTGGGAATGGCTTATACAGCTACGGAGTGTACAGACCATTGGTCATGGGTAGGCATTCCAGGTACCAGTTGAGTAACAAGTCAAACTATACTGGAACAAGAAATCCTCTGCAAATACAGAGAGCCTTAGGAAAGTTTTAGAACAAAAATATTCCGTTGAACAAAAGGTGGTCCTCTGTGGGGAAGAAGCCAGTGCATTGCATTTGTGTTCAGCTCTGTCAACACTCTGTTTTGTCCAGCTTTTTCCCCTCACTCCAGGGAGTTGAATTTTTTTTTTCCATTACACACCCTGGTATACCAGGGATGTTCTACAGACAGTTTTCCTGAAGTCTACTACTGCCTCGTGATCAGAATAGCAGGCTTAAGCTGTATAACTGAATGCAAGTGAATTGAAATTGCTGCAAATAAAAATAAAAGGTATCTCTGAAACCAGAGTTAAGTGTACAATAACAAGTTTGCTGAGCCTAAGCAGTAAAAACAGGAGGACAAAACAGGACAAAAAGCCCCTAGGCTCTGGTGCTGCAGAGGTGTGCATCTTTGGCTGTAAGCATGTCAATTACTGCAAAAATAATTCAGAAAGCATTATTTTTCAATACTGCTATTCACAATAATGGGAAGGTGTACTACTGCATCTTTACTTGTCTTTAACTCGAACCTAGAGTAACTAGGATATGTGGAAAAAAGAAAACAAGGCCTGCTGCAGGCAATCTATATAGGAAGCAGATGGGAACAGAGGCTGTTTGAACTCTTTTTAACCAGTCAAATGCAGCAGTAGTTGGAAAAAAATAGCAAGAAATATGCATTTGTGTGGATGTATTTGTGCCCCAAACATGCCCAGGAGGCCCTGGTGCTAACTTCACCTTCTGCAACAAAAGACAGCTTCCATCTCAGATAAAAATTCAATTTCAATTAACACTTCAAATTTAGAGTCAGTAACCAAAACTTTCTAAACAAAGGTATTGACTACTTACTAGCAAGTGTGCACTCCCACTGAGAAGCCGGGAGGAGAAGATTGCCAGGTAGCTCCTCTTTAAGCTACTTGAAGGTGGATACTGAAGGAGGAGCCTTGTAATTCACTGGAAAAAAGCTCTTCTCAAAATAGACTGTATAGAAGTGCAGGTCAATGAGTATTCATGGAATGCAGCTTAAATAGCTAGATTGTATTGAAAAAGATCTTTTGAACCAACAGTGAAAATATTTTATTTTATATAGCTATTTTAAGGCTCTAATCATAACTTCACAAATGCAGGGAAACTATCCTACGCATTCATTCACCATGGTCATTTAACAGTTCCACTGCAGAAATAGAAAAATGAAGATTTCTGAAGTCCACATTGTTCTGTCCAGCCGCATAATAGCATAAATGGGACTAGGTGCTCTTCAAAGGTAGTGAGGCTTTTTTTTGCCTTGCTACTTAACACAGAACACCTGTTCCACTTAATCATTTCTCTAACAAGTAAAAAAAAAAAGCGGTTGTACAGATTAATTTGCAGCTTATTTTGTGGGGTGACGTCCTTTAGCTTAAATAGTACCACTGTATGTAGGCAGCAGTGTGTGTATTCATGTATGCGTGATTTTTTCTTTTTTCATTTCAGTAAATATTCTCTGTTAACAGTATTGTTTTGCTTTTTCAGTTTCCACTTATGAAACAGTCTACTTCCTGGTCACTGCAGTATCTTTTCTGTGCATTTCTTCCCGTTAGAACTTTTATTCTAAGTAAGAGCTCTTTTGAAAACCTGATGCAAAGGCACTGTTATTTGCTTCATCTTCTGGAAAATTGTATGATTTTAAATTTTAAGATCGTATTTGACTTCCTGTGCCAAAATTGCATCACTGACTTGATTGTCATTTGATCAATTATTATTCCAATGTCTGTCTTCCCCTTGTCAGTTTCCAACTCAAACTTTTGGTTTATTGCAGAAATTATTCCTAAACAAATGACCTTGCCATTAGAATTTTCAATTTCATTTTTCTCCCCCCAGCAGCCTTTTGAGTTTATTATGGAGAGGTTGCTGTACATGTCAGGAAAAATGTACTACATAGAAAACAGGTTTGGCCATAAAATCTCTGTATATACAAGAAATTCTGGTAAAGTTTATGGAAACAGTGGATAGTTCTTATTTTGTGTGAACAGAATTTTTGTCTCGAGGCCACCATCAAGATGGCAACTTGTTTAACATATGCCTTTCTGGCTACCTTTCATTCTGCATGTTCTTCAATCATTTTTGAAATGCCAAATTAATATTTGATATGCCTGTTATAATTTGGCAAGGTAGGTCACCAACAATAGACATTATCTGTTTGCACAAAGCAGGCAGTAAGCCATATTGCTTCCAACACTGAACATAAAATTACTCCAGATAGCCACGTAAGTAAACTTTCAAAATAAAATTTCTTATAAATGGTCTTACAGTTGACAAGTACAGGCTTTAAAAATTGCAAGATAGGAATCCAGATGGTAGGGTAATATAGAACAGGTCGGTCACTCATCTAACAAGCTATAGAGACCAAAAAAATTCTTAATCTGCTTATAGGACAGGCTGGTAACTGGAAAGATGAAGCTGGTAACAAAAGAAACATAATGAGAAAATGATCTACTCAATGTGTAATTAATACTAGCATCTGTCACCATCTCACAAACGCTGCACTAATCAGAGGATTTTGTCATGTTAGTAAAATGTTTAGCAACTTACCTGTAAAATAATGGAATCAGATGTATACAAAATTTCTGTTGCTTTGTGCAGTATTCTATACATTATCTGCTTGTATACTGGGATAGCTGAATTTTATTGAATGTGTAACTGCAGAACTGTATGTATGGTCAGACATGGCCAGCTAGACTCTATAACAAATATATACAGGACATGTGGATGTGCAAATGGTGTAAGTTACTCTAGGCAAACAATTCTGATGACTGTTCTTGTTCTTTATTCATCATTGCTTCTTTTGTCTATTGTTCATTTCTACATCTTAAGTTGGTTTCTGATTAAATCAACGCATTCTGAACACAACATGTTATTTTGAATACTGTGAGTAGCACAATATTTTCTTAAAGTAACCATCTTGTAATTAATTGTTTTCTGGCATTTTTAGTGGTAAGTAAAAATTCTGAACCTACAGCACTTAATCTCAAAAGCCATTTAAAACTGCTTTTCAATAAATGATGTTAATAAAGATTTGAAAAATAAAAATTAAAAAACTGCATAGTCAATAACATTTCATATTGCTGTTCTACCTTGAGCTTGTTGGAAAGTCTTAATGCTGACACTTGATGTATAATCTATTTGATTAACAGATGTCACTTGAAGTGCTTAAGCCAAATGGATTGGGGGAGAAGAAAAAAAAACAAAAAACACAGATGTTTGGTATAATATGAAATTAATTATAGATTAATTACTGTAGAAACCTTTTTTCCCCCAAGATTAATCTGATCTTTAAGTAAAGATCTGTAAGAGCTGAACCTTTTTCAAAGTTTTACAATTTTGTTTGCATTTCAATCCTGTAGGATGCTGTAACAGTTATTGCCTAGCCAGACCACTTCTACTCTCTTCCTTGACATTTAAAACTGAACATTTGAGTTCTTAATGAACCAAAGCAAGTACACTTTATCTTCAGGGGCATTTAAACAAAATAGTTGTTATGAGTTATTTGTATAGAGGATGTAATTTGCATAAAATTATCAACTTCTTGTCTTAAATTAGAGTAGTTTGAAGCATGGCTCCTTCATGTCAGGAGAAGGAAGCCATTTTGTGTCAGCTCAGGAAGTTCTCCATTCTGCTGATAGAGCATATTTCCAAAATAATTGAACACTTCCAATGGGTTCATACAGTGCTAAGGAATGATTACTTGGGGAACGTTTGTAAAACATAAAATACATTGAGAAATCTCCTTCCCATTTTCACTGTCTTTAATTCTAAATAAACAGTAGAACTGCTTGAAAAATGGAAACTGTTCCTTTGGGGAAGTCATGGTTTGTTGGGAAAACACAGATACTGCTACTGCATGTTTTTGTCCAAAACTAAAATGATTTAGTTATGATTAGCAATGTTGTTGGCTACTGATCTAGCTATGCTGTGACATGTTGTAGTTTGGATGCCTGTTATTAATATACTTCTTCCATAATGTGCCATCTCTGGCTGTACACAGTCGTTTGATCTTATCCATACCATTCTGAGAAAGATTTGGGAATTCTTTAGTCATGCTGCAATATTAAAGGCCTAATGCAGCATAAGAATGCAACTGATACAGGAAAATTGGGACTGAAATCCAGTTTGTGATATGTTGCAGTTTAGGGCTTCCCTTACTGGTGGATCAAGGATTTCCTGCAGAGGTATTATATGCAGAGGTGCAAGTATTTTTCTTCCCAAACTACTCAAATTTCTGTTGTTTTCTTTTGTTTCATTTTTCCCTTCCACAGATGTTACTGAATGCCAGCCTTGTGAGAAATTCATCTATGAATTTGAAATTAGTGATATGACCTTAAATTGAGCCAGGGTAAGTTTAGGTTGGATATCAGGAAAAAACTTCTTTACACTTTACACTTCCTGTCAAGGAAGAGAGTAGAAAGGGTTGTTAAGCACTGGAATAGGCTCCCCAGGGAGGCGATTGAGTCACCATCTCTGGATGTGTTTAAAAACTGTTTGGATGTGGTGCTCAGAGACATGATTTAGCAGAGGGTTGTTTGTTAGGGTAGTATGGTTAGGTTGTGGTTGGACTCAATGATCTTTAAGGTCTTTTCCAACCCAAGCAATTCTATGGTTCTGTGATTGATATGAAGTCCCAAACTGAAATTCCCACGTAACAAATATTTGTCTGTGAGACTACAATAATTCAGTACTATCATAAAGCTTATAGACTTGGTTTTGTATAGTTCAAATATTGTATCTGAAGATGTGTTGGGATATTTTCTATCAACTCCAATTAAGGTATTTTTAGTTTGTTTTCTTATCATTATTTTGACTTTCTGGAAGTCAATTAAGTGTGGAAGTTCTGGACAGGAAGGCCTATAAGTGAACTTTTTGTGTAGTCTAAGTTAGTTTTTGTCAACTTGTAACTGATCTTTATTATGCAAATAGCAATCCCACATTGAATTGCAATGATGAAGCTACCATTTTAAAGTTTCATCTGTGGCTTTCTTCAAAGGTATTGTGCTCAATCTAGCTCTACCTGTAAGAATGTTTTTCAGGTAATGAAGGTGTTATTTTGTCCATGCCAGCATGTGACAGTATCTTCTGCTTAAGTAAATGCTAATGTGTTGCTCACATGTTTGTTGTTTACACCCTCATTATTGTCAGTGACTTTTCTGTCTAATTCTTCACTTGCCTTACTTTGGGTAGAGCATCCAGCATCTCTGTTGGCTCTTTGTTTTAGGAAACTTGAGGAACAATTCTACTTTTGTATTACTGAAATTAACTTTGCAGTCTTATCTTTGGTCTTGTTTCTTCTCTTCCTTCTTCAATTTGGGAATGTAATTATTTGTTCATTTCTGTTGCTTTTATTAACCAAGAGCTTTTTTCCTTATTTTGTTTCCTGTATACACTGGGGCATTCATCATGAAGAACTATCAGCAGATATGTTTACTTGACTATGTGTATTGTGTATTTTTATTTATTTATTCTTCGTTATTAAAAAAAAAAAAAGCATCACTCAGTAATGTGTTTAAGGGAAGAAAGAAAGAAGAGCAGGGAAGGCAAAGCTAGGACAGAATCAGGATTTTACCTCTGTGTGCTATGCTATGCAAGATCGCTTCTAAATATGCACCAGTGTGACTTGTTTTTGAACAGACTTTCTGAGGTTGATCTAAACTGCACTACGGAGGCTTGTAAAGAATTACCTGACTTTTGATTGGACGTAACTAAATCAGTGTATGTTTATCCTGGTTTTATCAGTATTCCATATTATAACATCACGCTACAGATGTTGGGTGCAGAGACACTGTGCAGCTGTGCTTCTTGTTTAGCAGTCTCACGTGAGTCCTGACTCTCCAAGAGGAAGATACTCTGGGATGTACTGCATTTCCCAGGAGCCTCCACATGATTTCCGATTCCGGGGGACGGGGAAGAGCTGTCTTTTCAGAGGGGTGAGCGGTGGAGGGCCTGTCGATAAAGGCTCAGGCTAACTCTCTCATCCTGTTTTATTTATGGTTCATTTTAATTTGTTACTCATAATTATTTTGTATTATCTCGCATTCCTTTTAATAAATTAGATTCTCCTATCTGAAACAGGCTTTTCCCCTTTCCTTCCCACCCCTTTCTCCCAAGGGGAGAGAGGGATGTCGTGTGATTAACTCTTCAAGCAACGACACTATTTTGCTGCCCACCGTGGGGTGTCACCCGGATGTCCTATATGGGACCCCCGTGTCACTCAGATATCCACATGGGGCAACAAAAAAGTGTTGTGTGATTAACTCTTCAAACCATAAGAGTTTTACACTGAAATTAGCCTGAGTTAAACCAAAGTAGAAGCGCCTGCAGCTTTGTATGGGCTGCAATAAATTAGGTTAAAATTGTGCAGGGGGTGTAAGCATCATTTGTTGGATAAAATCTAAATTAGAGAAATTAACAGGAGAAATGTGGTAACAAAAAGAAAGGGCATTAGAAGTCACTGTGCAGTAAAATTATGAAAGTCTTGTGGAAAAGGCAAAATAGTATCACAGAAGCAGAAACCCAGGATAGTGTCTGAAGCTAGAGTTCTAAATAGCGTAATAGGATGATAGTGAACAATAGAGTGAAAGCAATGACAGATGGAGACTGCAGACAAGAGAAGCAGTGTAGCTGGGAATTATCAAAAGAGCAAGCAGATAATTGATAGGAAATGCAGTGCACATTTTTAATATGCATACACATCAAATTATTACAGCCACTGATAAAAGGATAGTTGTCAGCATGAGTTAAGTTGGTGTTAAAGCAGAGCTGTGCAGTAATTCCTATGTAATTTACAATGATTCCAAAACCTACAGGTAATAATTAATTTCATGTTTAAGAAGAAAATTGGGATTGGACAAATCCAGTGTTTGAATAAGCATAGAAAGAAACAACACTTTTCAGAAAGCATGCTACCTTTAGGACTGGGTTAGTAACCGAGAAAATGGATGTATTTATCACCACGGCTGTTTCTGGAAAACTAGAGACATGGATGGTGTTCGGGTAGATCAGAATGCCTGTACAATGATGGATTCTTCAGCACTCCTGTTCTTTCACCTGATGTCATTAAAGATGTAAGCAGATAATAAGGGAACAAAAAACACGAGTGTGTATCTGCTCTAAAAAGATGTGATAGGATTTCTGGGGCCAATGCAATAGTTGTTTCTCAGAACTTAGAGTGAGAGACGTCTGTGATGAAAGTGAGCTGGCCAAATAATAGTATAGGAAAACAGTTTTCAAAAGGCAATGTGTTAGATTGGTTGCAGACAGGTACAAATGAGGAGTGATGAGGTTGCTGAGCTAAGACTCCATCTGTAATAAAAAAGGTTGCCAGTTATACACACAGGTTCTGCTAAAGGACATGCAGATTCCCTAGAAAGGACTTTCAATTGTAATGCTGCTGTACTGCAGGACTTTTATACACAAAGCAGGGAGTCCAACTGTTCCATTATTTGGCTCTTTACTCTGATGGAAAAGGGAAAAAAAAAAAAGAAAAAAAAAAGAAAAAAGGAGATAAAGGGAGGAAGGGAGAGACAGAAATTAAAAGCATAGTCTAGACCAGAAATTGTAACAAAGAGACCTTGAAAATGCAGTAAGAAGGAGGAAACTGAAAGAAACTACTTCCAAAGAAATCTGTCAATATCTTAGCCATTTAGAAAGGAATGTTATGTCTCACACTTAGCTAGCATCCTTTGTTCTGTTAAATAGTGGAATAATCTCTTCGTGGTGATCTTATCTAGGTCTGCCTGTTTAATCATGTTAATAAATGGCAAGTATCATGCTCATAATTGCAGGCTCTGATCCTCAGGAGTCATTCTTTATTCTCCCTGTTAGCATTGCTTTCCTGAATGCACATACCCCCCTCCCTTCTGCATCGTCTCATTGTCCTGCTCTTGTATTGTTCCCTCTGATCTTTATACACAGGTCTGCATGAAGGAAGAAATTAGCCAGCCTTCAAAGCACCTGTGCTGTAAACATCTGTATTTTGCTTTCTTTTTCCTCCTGCAAGTTCTGGAAAAATACTTGAGAAAAGATATTGATCAAGGTATAGATGAGATATGTAACTGAGAGGAAGGGAGCAGACTGTGTCAAGGCAGCAGATTACTTGCTCAGACTCAACTATTTCTGCATTCCCTGAACAAAAATACCTTTTTTTTTTTTTTTCTCTAAACCTTTAAATTCCTGCTTCGTTCTGTATTTTACTGCAATGTGTTTTGGATGCTTGAAATGGAAGCCTTTGTCAAACATGTGCAAGCACACTCCTAACTTGTTTGCTGAAGTGCCTTGACATTTTTGAATAGATGAGCAAAGTTGAGGGAAACTAACATCTTTATAGTTGATTTATGTGAAACTTTGGAATTGTGACTCTTCTTCTCTCCATCCACTCAATATACTTGTTAGTAGCAACTCCCAACACTGTTTGTTTTTACACCACGAAAGTTCTTTTGTTGTTGTTTGTTTGTTTTTGCCACATGCATTATGTTTAAGATTGTACTCTACTGGAGTTGCTGCTTTATTTTGTTTGCCAACTCAATTGTTTTTATCTTTTCTTGCTCTTAACAGTAATATATTTTTCCCCTCCATAACCAAGCAGAAGAAAGGAAGGGAAGTGCATGGACTTGCATCACCTCTAAGTATTACATTACTTAACTGTTATAATCTGAAAAAATATCTACATTGGTAAAAGCACAGTGGGAAGACAGTAATGATGATCCATCACTGAAATGCTGTTAACAAATACTTCCACGAATGAAGTAGGAAATACTAGAGTTCTCAGAAGGGCCAAAGAACTATGTATATTTAATGGTGAATCTATTCTGAAATACTCTTAATATTTACTTGATACAGAATTTTGATGGCATTATCATTGACTCACAATCATATCAAGTATTTGTAGAGTGCTAATGAATTAATAACTGTTGTGATACTGAGAAGAATCCATACTTTCAAGTACAAGCAGTTCACAATTCCATTCTGATGTTCTGAGGAAGCTTGCTCTTTTTTTCTTATTTTGTAGTGCAGTATAGCAGGCTTAGTTGGTTTTTGTTGGGTTTTTTTTCGCTAATGAGTGGTTGTGAGAAGGAAACTACTGTCCTGTGCAGTTGTGACCCTATCACAACAGAGAACAAAACAGTGATTTGTATGACTTCTGCACTATAGAAAATGCAGGGTTTTTTTTTTAATAGCAATTGTCAAACAAAACACAGGTGTCATAAGCCCTACTTCCAATTTTCAAAATGAATAATGATTTGCCAGAAGGGCAGCTAAAAGCATCTGATTTCATAGACGTAACAGGTGGCAGTGGATACCTATTTGATTTCATACTGTGCGTGCATGATATGTAGAATGGTATGCCTGCATGGGTTTAATTTAATCTCAGTTTGCCAAACACTTGCAGTGTTATATGCAGGTGTTCACTTTTTGTACTTCTTCATAGAAATTACATTCAATGTTCCAATATAAGCTGGATTTATTTTATATATTTTGATAAACTGAAGAGTTTTATTGCATGTGAATTGCAGTAAATGTGAATATTAAGACGAAATAATGGTTAACTGTAAAGGTGGTCACTCAATCCACACAAAGCAGTCTTCTCTTAAATTGCTGTTAGCTTACAAGAACTGCTTATGCAGATATTAAAATCCATATTTATGTGTGCTGTTTTATGAGTTACTATCTGAAACTTTAGAGTACTGAAAATTTTTAATAGAAACCTGTTATAAATGGCAGAAGACACAAATACATGCAATGAGAATTATTAATACTGTTTAATTAGTGAGAATACAAGTGGGGACAGTGAGAGTGGTCATTGAGAAGGTGAAAGAATTGTTAAGAAGTGGCCGTATGGCACTGATCAAAACTTGCCTGCTCACCAGCCTAGGGCAGCAGGAGACTCTCTGGTGGGCATGCTGGGTTTTTGTGTAGTTAGGAGGGAAGTTGGTCTTGCTGGTAAGGTTGTTTAACTTAATCTGTTTTATCTCCATCAATGTTTTCACAGCAGTATCCATTGGGAAAAGTAGAGTTAAGTGATACTGTATTCACTTAATCTTAATAATTCCCTTCTACTCATCTCATACAGATTTTTTTTTTATGAGAGCCTCTTACAAGGCTCACCAGTATGTCCACTGAGACAACCCCAGGTTGTTTAACTGTAATAGCAGAATAGCTAAGGCGTATCTAGAGCCACAATGTTAAGGAGTCTTCTATTACTGCAGTTTTCACTGATAAATGAACAAATGATGCCATCATGCACAAGCATTAGTCACTTTCACAATAATACTGGTGAATTGTATGATTAGCTAGTTGATGATAATTGATGATAAGCTAGTAGCTTACTGCAAACAGCTTTTTTTTTTTTTTTTTTGCTTTTGCTTTATTTGAAGTACATAGATAAATATTCTGAACAGATAAACAATTTAAAGATTTTAGCAATAACTATGGAGCATTTGGTCTATTATTAAGCTATTCATTTTTACAACCTTAAAAGCCCATATATAAAATTAAGCTTTTTCTCTCTTGTGGCTCAGATAGTCCATCTTTTTATAGCAGTGAATGATTATGACTGCTTTTCAGTTCTGATGTTGTTATAAGAACTCAAGATCTCCAAAATAAGGCAGACTTAAGCATCTGTTGAGAGTTTAGTTTGGGTTTTGTTGCTTTGTTTTTAAATCACTCTCACAAGGAAGCTGGAAATACCTGTTCTTCCTGGTGAACAATGAACTCCCTATGGATTCTTCATTTTACACTCTAGGTCAAGCTGAATGCAGTGAGATAATGATGCGTAGTAGGCCAGGTCATCAGCCTCCTCTGGCTCTTCTCCACATTCTTAAATTTACATAGGACTCAAATAAACAGCTGAGCATTTACATTATATCCATGCATATTGTAGAAGCATGGTCAAGCTTTTGTTTGGGTTTTCAGATAAATGCCTTCAGGTGATCACAGTTCCCACAAAGCTCCATGCAACATGATAGAAACATTTCAATTCAGAACACTTTTCATCTGCTACAGAAACCAAAAAGGACCTTAAACTTCCTTTGCTGTTTGCATAGCAGTTTAGTTCTGTCATTATTCTCATGTGTTCCACAAATACACATGGAAGTAGCCTTACATGCCAGTTCTTATTACACTGCTAGAGATAAAAAGAGCTTTTGGAAATACAGTACAGCAGTTCACTGTTGTATTATCTCTGCAGTGATTTACAAAAGCACTGGTTCCAAAGCCTTCCCAGATAGCAGGATCATCAGTGAAACAATAACAAGCAGCTTATCATCTCTTTATGCATTCAGTTCTCTTATTACCGCGAGTGTATTGTTATATTATTTTAGCAAAGTGGTAGTCTATGCTCCATGTACATTACAGAAACATTTAAAATGTTTCAGTGTTTTTAATTTCTTCTTTGGATGTTAAATTTTAAATGCAGATTGGTTAAATGTTTTTTTCCCCCATCAGAGGTAAATGTTTCATTGCAAAAGAACAAAGGCTGTGTGTGTCATTTTAGAATAGGATGAACTTAGGCAACTGAGTAGGATGTTTGTTCTTTTATTCACATAATAAGGGTTATTTTACAGAATACTGTGGATGTCTGAGTGTTAATTGGTGTTATTCTGTATCTTTGCTATTAGAAAGATGATTTAGTAATTTTGATTATCACCTATAATGATATCCCCAAGAAACATCAAAATGATGAATTTTAGCTGGCTATATTTGACACTCAAAAGTACATGTTAAGTTGTTACTGCATATGAGATATCAAGAGAATACATGCGTGATTTGAAAAATATAGAAGTGATTCAGGTGGGCCTGCCTTGGCAGACTCCGGAATCTGAACTTGAATTTGAAAATTGGTAATGAAAGTGAATTTGACTCTTTGGGACTTAAAAATAATTATTCTCAACTCAAACATTTACTTATCAACACTGGAGAAATCTGAAGTACAATTTCATGTTGATGCACGCAGACTACTGTCACTGAGTCAAAGATTTGCAATAATAAATTTTACACAGTCAGTAAACAAGAGTAGTCCTTTGTGGCTTATTGACATTGAAGTCAAGGCTGCTTTTACTTTTCTACATGCATGTAGAAAAAATAGAATCTATAGAGTATCTGTATACAAGTATGTGTACGTATATACACAAGTGCTTGTTTTCAAATGTGCACATCGCTGATATTCTCATTTACCAGTTTATCGCTCAAGAATCTGTGTATAGCAATATAAAATCCTGACTTTACTCAAGCAAATGGAAGAAAATAAGACAGATTTACTATGAGTAAGATTACAAGATTTGTATCATTAGTTTTAACCTTGCCAGAACAGCAACTGATCTGACTTCAGGGTTGTGGTGTGATCTTCTCTAACAGCTGGTGTGAAGGCAGAGAGATGACTTTCCTATAGACCCAACTGTGTCAGCAGCAAAACAAAAGTGGGCATTAAAAGCTGACACACTGTTCAAGCAAGTCTGTAATGTTTAGAGAGAACTTGGGAAAGTTACTATTATCCAGCCTCTTGTTCTTGGCTGTTTTATAGTCACATAATTTGCTAGTAATACAACTGAGACAAAAGGTTAATATGCTTTGTGAAGAAAAAAAAACACCTTTGCTATCTTTTCTTTTTCTAACTCTCAGAATGTCAGTTAAATACATACTTACAGCGAGCTTTTCCCTAAGTTTTCAGACTGTGTAAGTGCTGAAGTTTGAATTGTCCTATTAATTTCAATTTTAACGAAATGTTCAAACAATTACTTAAATTCTGATGCTTTCGCTTTTGAATGCTTGGGCAGCTGGATGGGTGTTTCTAAGTAACCACCTAATAGAATGTCTGATCAATTGCATTTCTGCCCCTAAACTGAAAATACAGGTTGTTCATTGCTTTGTTACTAAGAAGTCGTTAAAATGTTCTAATTTCTACTATTTGCACATAGGGACTGGAAACATTTTCTTTGTAGGTAAAAACATTTCACATTTGTCTAGATAAATTATTTGATGTTTCTTTTCCTTTAAAGTGTGATGTAAGGCCACTCATATTGTAGCCGTGTTCTGATCCCTTGTGATAGCTTTGTTTTGAGAATGCAATTATAGTTACATGACTGGAACTTGAATCCTAGCAATGCATTTATCTCAAGGTAGTTGGTACTCAATTATTCTTTTTTTTCTCTTACTTCCCCAATTATTGGCAATTTTCAGGTCATAGAAAACCTCCTGTGAATAAACTTTGTGAGTCAAAACCTGAAGAAATTAAAGAATCTCAGGAGACATTTTGGGGTCATTCATCTTTTCATAGTAAGACAAGAAAAATAATTAGAAATTTGCTGTGGCATATAATGGAATAATCTAGCAATAACAATCTGTAATAACTTTAATGAAAAATATGATTGCTTTGGCTAACTTGCTTTTGTATCTTAATTCATTAATGTAAATTAATGGATAAATACTAGAAAAACAGAAAGGCATGACAGTAACTTTAAATATAGAATAAATCCCAGTAACATCGATTGTTTCATTATAGAACAAATGAGAGACATTAGCAACAAAAATAGGCTAGGAAGTAATGTTTTTATTGCTAATAACTAGGTAGCTTTTTATAATGCAAACACACTTATTTACATGGTCACATTGTGATATACCTGAATTGCCAATCTATTTTACCATGAGTAACTCCAGTGCAGCAGGTGTTGGATGAGTTGAGGAATATATGGACAGATATAGTAAGGCAGTGGGGACACCACTAAATAAGCCTCAAAAAGTAAATTTCTCGAGCTATTTTCCAAAGCCTGGAAACCAGAGATAAAGAAACAACTGAAAAGTCTAGTTGTAGATACATCTATAAAGCAAGATAAATACAGCTACGTATATTTTTAAATAGCCAAAACAGGCCATATTCTAGAAATAAATAATTTTGGGGAAAATCTCAGGGAGAAGCAAATACTGCTGTGGTTGCCCTCTTAGTCTTCAACAAAAGAAGATGAGTATTAGCGGCACTGTTATCATTGTCATTCCTAGTATGCAAGATTTGAATCATTCTCACTTATCAGCTTGCATGAAATCAGCCAGGCAATTTTAAATGGACTGCATAGATCATTTTTGTATTTATATACAGAATTTGAGCAAAGTAACAAACTATGTAGAAATCAGCTGGTTGGAAAAAAAAACAATAAAGCAAATGAGAACCAACAGCAAATTATTTGTGCTTGCAGTGCAATACAGCAACAATAAGAAATCTTGAACAGTACTGGACAGTCTACTCAAAAGATGTGAAACAACAGTAAGGTGACAAATTCTTTCTACACCATTTCCTTAGGAATATTTTGAAAAAAAAAAAAAAATCTGGGAAGCTCTTTCATATGTGTATGGTCTGTATGTATGGTATGTATATATGTGTATATATATAAACATAAGCTTGATTTTTGTAGCCAGTCTTAACAAATATCTTGGAAGGAATATTGCTGCATCAAAATTTAACGCAATTTCTACCGACGTTATGGTTTCAAATTCCACAGTTCTGTTTCTCTCTTTTTTTATAACAGATGTTAAAAAAGAAAAGAAAAAAAAAATAGATACAAGAGAACCATTTCATTGTAAATAAACCAGTAATTCTGCTTTAATTTATATTTCTAACTACAATTTTGATTACTATATCTCAATATGGAAAAAGTACTTTGCAAGTATGTATCAAATTGAATTTACAATCCTGGTTTCTTATGAACAAGTGTTTAAAAATCAAGTTGATAGATGATCTAAAGAAACAATGTTGAATTCATAAGGACAAGTTCCAAGCTGGGCGATAGAGCAGAAGTAATCAGCTGTATGCATACAGCACAGGGAACAGCACGTTAAGTAATAGTTTGGTAGAAAAAAGTTTGGTGTTGTACTGGATCTCAGTGTGAATGAGTCAAAAAAATGTCATGTCACTGTGGAAAATAATGGTCTTCAATTTAATTTTATTGGTTGAACGGTCCCTGATAAGAAGCAGAAGTGGAGGGACTCTTAATTTCAGAGCCATCATTATTTTCCCCAAAGCATACAGCTGAAGTTTTACTGACCTCCTCCATAAATAGTACTGTGTTTATGTAAATACATACATATGTATGAGGACAAAATGGATCTGGGCAAGTTTCAGTTCTGCTTTGCTGCTGCTTTAATGTTCCTCAGCTGAGATGAGTTGGCTCTGTGTGCAGGTTTTGAGTTGCTTTTTCTTTTTTTTTTTTAAACTAGAGCCTAATTTTCATGTGCAGGCTGTAGTCACTGCTGACTCTGAAAAATGTATTGAAATATATTGAACATTAATCATTGATAATTAGGTACACGTTCTTTTCTCTGGAGAACATCCAGAAAAACAGAGCTGATTTTGTTAATGTTGGTGTGAGAAATGTGAGATTTTTGGGGAAGAAATTGTGTGCTTTTACAAATCTGTTGTCTCTTGGGACTTTTCTTAATAACAATTCAAATTGCTGTAGCGTTTGGTGCCAAACTTCTGTAACATGTCCTCAATCTGTGCCGAGGTAAATACGGCTTCCTGGAATGGCTTCCTGTCCCCTTGCTATTGGACATCATTTCCTCTCTGGGACTTGAAGATATTGCCAGGTTCTCTCAAGTTTCATGTCGATTTGAAATAGTAAAAAAAAAATTAAAAAATTAAAAAATAAAAATTAAAAATATCTAAAATGTACAGCATGTTGATTTAAGTCACATTTAGCATAACCATTGATCTATCTAAATGAGTGATAATACAGTAATCATTTCTGTAGGAGCAACTGAACGTGTGTGATACAAACTAGGCCTTAAGAAGGCTGTTGGAGAAACAAATGCTCATCTTGCAAACTTTTTCTTATGTGTAATAAATGCAAGGATCCAAATAATATCACGGTGTCATTGTAACCCATGGTTGAGTGTTATGGGCTACTTCCAGGATTAAGTATTTGAAATGTAAAACCTATACTTTGCATTACAATTTGTATTGCTGTGATGTCTATGAACTTGAACCACAGACCAGGATCCCCTTCTGCTAGACTCATTAACAAACAAAAAAACATTGCCGTTCCTAGAAAGCTTACATTTTAAGTGTTTGGCAAAAGACTTAAAACTATGAATAAATACAGGAGCACAAGGAAAGAGGGGTTTTTGGAAGGAGTTACTGTTTGGTTGGTTTGTTTGTAAAGATTTTTGTACACTGTGCAGCAAGAAGCTTGAATTGCAGGAGAAAGAGATGGTGCTGAGCTTGCTTGCTTGCTTGCAATCTCTTTTCAAATATCAGGAAAGTATGGGAAATTGTGTGGATGTACTAAATTGAAAAATTTGAACAGTAAACAATGGAAGTTGCCACATTGGCTGAATGGAGCTGAGAGGAGCCTCTCAGTGCTGAATGAGGGGGAGAAAATAAGGGAAGAGTAGCCTGGAAGTCCCAGAAGAGTGAGGACTGATCTGTTGGTGCATAAAAAGGAGACTGTAGGATAACTGAGGTTGGGTTGGAAGGGGTTTTTAGAGGTTGTCAATTCCAACTTCTTGCTCAGTGCAGCAACAGGTGATTGGAAGCAAGGAAACATCATTCAGAGCTGTGATCTAGGAGGATTATTCTGGTACCTCTGAATATCTTGAAATTGCATTTGCTATCCCAGTCAAAGCTAGAGAAGGCTCCTGAGTAACTAAGGTAGGAGGGGGAAAATGGGGTTTAGCTTATGAAATATAGGAAGATAAGCACATTAAAGAGAAAAATAACTTGATTCTTATCCC
The DNA here is from genome assembly GCA_035772895.1 of Perdix hodgsoniae. Taxonomy (NCBI): domain Eukaryota; kingdom Metazoa; phylum Chordata; class Aves; order Galliformes; family Phasianidae; genus Perdix; species Perdix hodgsoniae. The sequence continues at coordinate 2,743,248 of JAPSGF010000037.1, read as the reverse complement.
CAGGGGTGCTGTAAAAACCTAGAATGAAGCCTGTCAAGTTACGGGTTTTACAGTTACTGAAAACATAAGTAATGGCAAGGCCTAAGGAGAAAGATAAAAACAGGTTTAGTCATCTTGAAGCTGATACAACAGCTAGATACTCTTGGAGAGGCTTCAGAGTGACAGATTAACCTTTTAGCTTGCTGAACAGGTCATGCCTCTGGTACAGAGTACATCTCCAAACTGTATCAGAGTGAAATTACTTACAGGCTGTGTATTGTTTCAAGGCTGTGTGGCCCAATATTTCAAGAAAAGTTCTGTGGAAGATTGCTGACTGTTGAAAAGGAAATGGCTGTACCTGTGTGTTCCTATGGTGTCACTGCAAATGCATTACAGCTGCCTCTGTGACTGAGATCAAGTAAGCACAAGAAACAAAAGGTGGTGTAAAGCCAGCGCAGGAGAAAATGCCAAGAGAGTAAAATAGTGCATGTTGTAAATGTAGATGTGATGGGCAGCTGGAAGTCGATAAGCTTTCTGAGTTCAGGCCTTTAATTCAATTTGGAGATTAAAAAAAAAGTTGATACTGTGACTGGAAAACAACCAGCAGAGGATGAGAAGTGATTAAAGGAGAAGAAGAGAATAGACAGAAGGGATGTCAGGAAATGTGTATTAGTATATATCTGTCATTTCCAGAGCATGAATGGAGTGGGATTAGGTACTGTGGAGACAGTGTACATTTGTTAGCTTAACAGGGTGTATGGGGTAGTTTGAAACTTAAGAAAGTCCTAGAAGGTGTAAACTTGGATGTTAACAAATATTCTGGCGCAAAGAAATAACCTATTGCATAACCTAGTAATGCTATGCTCTCATCCCCTCATTTCAGCAGTATTTTTAAGAAATTGAAAGTTTGCCACAATGCTATGGCTTTTAATTTCAGATTAACTTATGTGTAGGCTCGAGTGCTGCTATAAATGGAATTATAAAATCATGTACTCAGATTTTCCAGTGGGAAAAAGTAGTATGTCAAAGTTACAGTAATATTTTAGCATGTAGGCATTGATTTTTTTTATTTATAAATAAATATATATATATTTTTTAAATTTCAGCTTAAGAGAGCACGGAAGGTGGAAATTGAGAAGTTCTCAGGGGTCTCACATCAGGCGTGCTGTCTGTCCAGGAAGGGCAGGGGGAGCACAGGGCTGAACTGCCCCTCAGTTCATAACCACCAGCATCCCCTGGGCAGGGAGCAGCTCCTGCTGCATCCTTGCTTGCTGCTGCTCCCCAAGGATGGGCAGTAAGGAGCCGTCCCAGTGCTGAGAGTGAAAAGCGGAGTGCTGTAGGCCCTGTGCTTCCATCCGGCACAGTGCGTCCTCATGGGCTGCACGAAGCAGGTGTCTGTTAGCCGATGTGCGGTGGTGTTTGTGGTTTTTTTTGTTGTTGTTTTTTCCTCTTGCTGTGTAGTTCTCCTGGGCACTCCCGTGCCCACAATATATATGCTTCAAGTTGTTTTAGATTTTCACTCGATATTACTTGTAAGTACTGCAAAAGAAGATCAATTTCAAGAAGAAATGCTGTGCAGAGTTCCAAATTCAGGCTCCGTCATTCAAGCACCTGATGAGATTTCCAGACAACGCTCTCAGGCGCTTCTGTGCCTCGGTGTCCCCCGGCACGAGCTCAGGACAGCGCTGGGCGCTTCGTTCGCTTTGCTCGCAGTCCGCAGCGCGGCAGCCCGCCAGGGGGAGCTCGGGAGCAGCGCTGCGCCCAGCGCGGCGTCACAGCGCGGCCGGCCCCCGCAGGGCGCCCTCGATGCTAAAGAGCGGGCTTTGCTATTGTTAACTTAATGGTGTCTGCTTCTCTGAGGAACAGCAAGATGGTTAGGGAAACATAGACGGAAGAAGTTGAAATGCATGATTTTTTTCCTCGGGGCTTCTACAGTAGCTCTTCCTCAGTAATCTCCGCCTTTCCTTTGCTGAAATCTGGTAGCACGTTGTGCGGGCCTGCAATGTGATCCTTGTCGTGATTCAGCGGCAGAAACAGGACCACATGAACCCTGGTACAGCTTTGCTGTGCTCAGTGAATGAAGTAGTTCCAGGCACGGAGCTCCACTGGCAGCGTGTAACCAGAGTTGCTGCAGGGCTCTTGCTTTTCAGCTTCAGTTACTGTCATGAGTCACAGAGTGGCTTGGGTTGGAAGGGACGTTAAAGCCCATCCATTCCTACTCCCCTGCCACAGGCAGGGCTGCCAGCCACTGGGTCCAAGCACCAGCTCAGGCTGCCAGGGCCATCCAGCCTGGCCTTGAGCACCTCCAGCAATGGACACCCACAGATTCTCTGCAACCTGTGCCAGGGCCTCACCGCTCTCACACTGAAGAATTTCCTCCTCTGTTTAATCTAAACTGCTTTCTTTTAGTTGAAAGCTATTAGCCCTTGTCCCAGCGATACCTGCAACTTACACTGGAGAAATCTAGTATCACTCTGTGTAAGTCATGGCAATTACATGTATAGAATACCTGGGAGAAGAACCAGTTACAATGTCTGCTATCACTGAAAATAGTGATGTAGACAATGAAGCAAACTCTTTTCCTCTTTTCCTGTTGTTCCACTGCTATGTACCAATATTCTTGAAGAACTTGGCACCTGTAGTTTTTTAGGTAGAAAAATTTCATTTTAAATACTTAGATACCTTCTTTTCTCCTTATGCCATTCTCATTTCAGGATAATGACAAAAAATTCACAATGGGCATAAAATACGGTATTTGTGAAATTTCTGTTCCGTGTAATAAAACACTGTAAAAAGGTAACTTTGCTTTAGAGAGATGACTTTAAGAACTGCGAATAGAGCTACTAAACAGAACTCTGTTCTCACTTTCTGTGAATTTACCACCAATTAATTCTTTGTTAGTTTGTAACATAACTGATTGAGGCAGTTTCAGGTTAGGAAACTAGAACCCATGCTAGTCAATATGGACTGAGTTAATAGTAATTCAGTATCCTCATTTCACCGTTTTCACTTTTTCACTCAGCCCACTTTCTTATCTCTTTGATCAATCATGTATCCCCATCGTCTGTGACAAGAAATGTGAACAATCATTTTGCAGAAGAATCTTCAGTTTTAAGTTTAGGAAGTGAACCTAACTAATAAATGAACAGAAAATAAAATTTGGGGTATTAAATGTTTATTCCCATTATATGGCTCATTAAGGACTTCTATAGGAAGGTAATTTGCAGATATAAATGAGCAACATATTCATTACAGTAATATGCAAATAAAGTTGATTTTAACAAAAGGCAAACTGAGGTTTTAAGTATAATTACTACATATCTTTCAAAAATAGAAGGAAATTGAGGCAAATCATCACTATAATACATATATTTCACCAATGAAAGAGAGCTCAGCTAAAATAAGTTAGCAATGGCATGTACACCAAGACATTAAACCTGGGACTGAAGAACTGATGTCGGTGTAGTTTACGTTAATGTTTTCTTCAGCAAAAAAAGCTGATTTTAAGAAATGAACTGGCTGCTTATTCATGCCACATGTTGCAGTTCACTGCCACCTCAATTGTTTTAATGTGGATTTTAAAGGCCATACATATAACAATGAACTGATCTAAATCTTTAGGTAGTTTTGGGTTTTCTTGAGGAGAAACAGTAACATTTATTTCATATAGGAAAACTAACATCAGGCTCACCTGTCAAAGCTGAGATAGATGATGTAGCATTATTCAAAACATTCTGCATTAATGTTGTTTAAAAAAAATTATTTAAATATTTTTAATTGACTGGAGTTCTTCCATGCTTTGTGTTATCTAATTTGCTAGTGAGTAAACATCTAAAACATGACCAGTCTTAGGCAGTTCATGGTGTACTTGTATGCGGCAACACAACTGTTCATAATTCTTCAGTTTTTATTCTGAAGTTAATTGTAACAAAACTTAGCATGCTGTAGTTCAGTTCTTTCTTATGCTGTATTTGGCCAGTTTTGCCCAGCTCTTTTTCTGTAGTACTGCTTACTTGTCCCGGCCAGACAGTGGCCAGAAAGGTCAAACTGTTTCTGGAAATATTTTCCAGTCTGTGGTGCAATGCTTTCACTGTAAGGTCTCAAACAACAAGGTAGGCTTAAGAACCTGTAAGAACCTAGATGTGCCATAACAATAGCATTTGCTCCCTTAAATATACTGGCTTGTTTTGTTCTGTTTTGTTTTGTTTTACAATGAAGGGGCTATTATTCATTTAAATCAATTATTTCTCCATCATAAAAGATCACAGATAAGAGTAGATCAAGTTTAACTTTTCAAAGCATAAATAAAAATTTCTGTATTTCTAAAAATACAGAAAGCTTTTCTTCTCACATCAGGTATCTCTACCTGTTACAGGTATGATCAGCAGCTCTAGAACGGTTAACACAGCTACAGTGAAATCCAACAACGTTGGATGTTGTCCACAATAATAACAAGAGCTGAATTTCAGTGAGCAGAACTAGAAAACTGTATACAGAGTTCCATATTCTGTTCTCAATTCCGTCAACATAAATCATGAGTAACTGCTGGAGAAGTTGAATCTGAAATCAGAAATCAGTCTATCTGAATGTGGTAACTCATGCATGTGGAACTGGTATAATAGATGATAAGCTTTTGCTGCTTATCATTTCTGTTGAAGAATTCAATTAATATTTTCCATCAGTTTTCTGGTTTTGCATTTCTGTTTGTTTTCCTTCAGGGGCATTAAGTGTCAGAGCACGTATAATACAGCCCACATATTGAGGATGGCTAATTTATCATGCACTTGATAATTAAAAATAAAAATAAAAAATTGTTCAAGTAGAGAGCCCTTTCAGAAAAACGTAAGAATTTTTCTTCAGCTTTGCATCACAGAATCCTGAATTTTCATATACTGAACTCACTGAAGTGTTGTACTAGCATTTCAGCAGTACTTGACTAGCCAGGTAAGAAATACAATCATTCACTTATATGTACCAACTCATCTTTTATCAGATAGGATACTTCGTAGGAAGGATTTTTATAAATTATTTGCATCCTGATCAAATTATCTTACTAGTGTAAATCAGAAGTAACTGCACTGCAGTCAGTGGAGTTTCACCAAAGGTTAGTGGTGAAAAGTTAAGAGAATTAAAAGTAAATATTTCTAACATTGCTCCAATTTTAAGACTGTCAGTGTGCTTTTAAACTCCATAATTATTTGTTCTAAAGTGAAAGATCTGAAGTCACTTTAAAAGCGTATTTCTAATAAATTATTATAATTTTCATGCACTTTTTCCTTTCATGTAAGTACTTAATCACAGCTCAGTGTGGTTGGCTCCTTAAGAAAAACAGTTTTAAACTGCATGCAATAGGAACATGGAAAGAAATAAATTGTGTAAAAAAAAAAAAAAAAAAACATCTGGAATTTGTTCTATACTTGTGCCTCTTCAGTAGGTTTTTCTTGTGATTGTTTCTTTCCAATATAAGGTTGCATAAATAAAAATAATATTCCCACCATATATAGCGAGCCACATATATAAAAAGAAAAGTCATATTTATGTGTGATGTCATAGATCCAACCTGCAAAATAAGGACAAAACATGCATATTACAAAGCTTGACAAAAAGGTAAATTGCTTGGGAATATATGAAAGATATTGCACATTTTTCTCATGACATTTTACTGAATACCTTAGTTGCTTTGAAGAAAAGATAACATGGTGACTGTAGCATCTAGGGGAGGCAAATAGAAACGCACTAACAAAATCTCTTGGTCACTCACCATAACCCAAAACTAATTCAAAACCTATCACCCTCATGTAAGTATTATGGAATCTTAAAATGGGATGTTAGCTGTATGCCATTCTAGAACATGAGCAATTTTCTATCTGAAACTGTACATTTTTCAGATAAATTACTGTATAGATCTGACTTTAAGCAATTTGAAATCCCAAACCAACTACTTCTTCCAGTCTGCTGTTTTCTTTGCCAGTACCGCTACTGTGCCATGTAGGCTAGCTTAAAGACTGCGCCTTGTGCAAGCAAAGACATTCCCAAAAGTGTTCTAAAGATTCACATACCAATAAAAGACATGAAAACTAATTCAGAAAGGTCTGAGAACCCAAATAGTGAAGTTACCCCATTTCATTCTGGCTGTATTGCCATGTAATCTCAAGATCAGAAGCTTTTTTCACACTAACTAGTCATGTCCAATTTGCTTCATTACTAATGTCCAAGCTATGAAGCTACATTGAGCACAGACTGAGAGTGGCTGAGAGTATATGGTAAAGCCTGATGATTTTCAAAGGATGCTAAATGAGCTTTCTTCTAAATCATTTCATCTCACTTGATGCTGGGGATAGATGTGAGCATTCTGCCTTTCCTGGGCTGCTGGTGGTCAAACTGGCTTTAGTTCAGCCCAGTGCCACTCCTGGCCGACCACCGCTGTAGGTCACCAGGCTTCCTACAGCTTCTTTCTGATTTGCTTCTCTCTTACAGACAGCCATAGTCTGACCACAGTACTGACCATCACCACCTCCATCTCTCCCCATCAGTCCCCCACTACACTTCCTAACTTCTTTGTATGAGAAAATTTATAATGAATGTTTTTTAAACCTAAGTGACTTTAGGCATAATGCTTTGTGCACTTTGGCTTCTGCTGTGTAAAGCAGTAACGGGATTGTGAGCAGTACACTCTCAAAAGTAGGTACCACGGGCAGAAGAAAGGCAAAGACAAATCCATTAAATTAATACATTCATGGGCAGCTTACAGTGGTGAAGCCCAAACACATTTTATAGTTCTTGGTGCAAATATTATGGTACAAATATCCTGAAAACTACTCATTTTTCATCTAGATATAGGCATGAGTGTGTATGTGAATATAGTTTTTATGCCAAATTAAAATATATAAATAGGTTATCCTTTCTGATTTTTAAAAAGAATATGATAATATCTTAAAGAAACATACCCTTGAAAGTACAACTTTTAATATGTTTGGGGTTACTTATAAGGATGGTAATTTGTAATGTGTTAATAGTGAGCAACAGATGTGTTTTGCAAATATATGCAATGGAAAGCTGGATGTTACAGGCCTTTCTGGAACAGCTGCCTTTTTGATAACTACAGATGTTCATAAAAAAGCTTGATAAAATAACAAGTCACACATCTACAAAACAAACAACTGTTGGTCAAAAATTTGAACGTTTTACCTGCAAAGGGTGGTCCAAGCAAAGCAGATATTCCACTGGCACAAATGATGATGCCATAGGCATTTGCAAGGTGTTTAGTTCCAACCAAATCTTCGGTCACAACAGGCATTAGAGAAAAATAGCCACTAGAAAATCCTATTAGAGCACAAACCACAGCCAAACTAATGTATATTTGCATTAGTGGCAAAGTAAGAATGCAGGTGACCAGGGTGAAGTTAGCCAAGAGGAAGACATTCCAAGTGCTGATGCAAGGGAGATCAGAGATGATTCCAAGGATCACTTTACCAAAAATATGAACAATTGCTATAATGGATGTCAAAGGAAATACATTATTCTGACTAGATAAATTGTACTGCTTGACTATCTCTGGAAGATGAATAAAGGGAATGACAAAGCTGCTATAGGCAAACAAAGCCCAGATTATAAAGGCCACAAATACTCTGTTGGTGAATAGTGATGCAGCTCCAAAGTAACTGGAGTACCAGATTCCAAAGCCCTTCCTGACTGTAATTGTCAGCTGGCTCACTGTCTTAAGAATGCGCAGTCCATACATGCTCTTTCCAATCCGAGATTTACCTCCAATTTCTATGTGCTTAATATCATCAAGCGCTTCTTCATTTTTTATCACTTCCTTTTTTTCTGGTTCTTCACTGAGGACTCCATTGGATTTTATAGTCTCTGCAGAATGGGACAGAGCTTTTGCCTGATGATCTTCACTATTACGTCTTACAACATACTTTTCATTAAAGTGTTTGGGAGAAAGTGGTCTCATAAGTGCCCCGCAGACACAAAGATTCAGGCAGATTGCACCCTGGATGAACATGGCATTTCGCCACCCAAATTCCCTGCAGAGGTACTTCAGTAAGGCTGTCATTAAGAATGCTCCAAACCCTGTTCCTGTGGTACTGAGTCCTTGTGCAAGTGCTCTTCTCTTCTGAAAATACTGTCCTACCATGACCACTGCAGGCAGATAAACCATGCCACTCCCAATGCCTGTGAAAAGAAAAGTCAAAATAAATCTGAACTTCAAGATAAAAATGAACTGGATTTATTCCTAACTTTCGCAGAACTGTAACAGTAATACCAAGAATAAATATTCAGTTCTCATGTTAGCTTTACTTTCTGTCTTGTAGTGTTTTCAAGTCTGTAATACCAAGCAGAAAGTGTTGAGCATTATGCAAACGCATCCCTAACAGTAACAGTTGCCAGTTTTGCAATCCCTGCCATTTAAAGAGGGCTAGAATAATGGCGAATGCAGAACATGTTTTCAAATTTACTGTGGTCATAATTTACAACAGCATTTTGGGCTTAAAATCTTTCCTAAAATAGCTGATAAGTTAGCTGCATGACACCCTACAGCTAAACCAGGAGAAGAGCTGCTACTCCAGCAAAGACTGAAAAAAAACACCCCAACATCACTGCAGTGTATCATGCTCAGAGCTGACCCGTTGCACTTGATGAAAGCATTTATTGCTATGCTGTGCAGCACATGGCTTCTGTTTTGCAGGATTCTCCACCCACATCCAGGCAAAACTTGCAGGCAATCTCTCTGCCCTCCAGAGGACCCCCTGCCTCATACTGGCCTGCAGTTGGCCCTGCAACAGATGGAAGAAGCCCTGTTCCCATCTGCCTGTGCTCGTACTCACATCAGTGTTTACTGAGCTCCCCTGAACGCCCTGAGAAGTAAGAAATTTATACATTGTTTTAACTTTCCATTCTGTGGGCTGCATGGCAAAATGAGGTCTAGTTCAGGCAAAAGCATGCCACCTTTACACAAAGGCACAGGACACAGGGCTCTCTATCTTCTCACAGATCTGGAACTTCAGCTTTGCAACACAACCAGGTTCTGCTCTCCCTTTGGGGCCCGAGGGCTATTTTGCCACAGACTACTGCTGTGGGGAGAACAGGCTGGGATGGAGCTGGCAGCCAGGAGGTGAGGGGACAGCAGAGGGAGCAGATGCCATAAGGAGCTGGTGGAGGGGACCATGAGGAAGGAGCAGGGTGTGAGTGGACACACAGCAAGGCAGTGAGGAGCGATGTGCTGAGGGTGATGGAATGGGGAGTGAGGGAACTGAGCGAGGTGACCATAAGGAAACTGACAGGAAGTGACAGTGCGGAGGAGATGGTGAGTGAGAGGATGGCAAGGGGACAGTGAGAGAGGGGACAGTGTGTGAAGGGACTGTGAGAGAAGGGAGGGACGGCATGTGAGGGGATGGTGTGTGAGGAGCAGTACGTGAGGGGACGGTGAGAGAAGGGAGGGACAGTGAGTGAGGGGCCTGTGAAGGGACAGTCAGTGAGGGGACAGTGTGTGAGGGGACAGTCAGTGAGGG
>JAPSGF010000037.1:2696610-2720441 GCA_035772895.1 Perdix hodgsoniae | reverse complement strand
CCCTTCCCTTCCCTTCCCTTCCCTTCCCTTCCCTTCCCTTCCCTTCCTCCCTTCCTTCCTCACTTTCTTTCCTTCCATCTCTCTGTCTGTCTATGTAGTATTCGTGTTTTCAGTGTCTCTAGTTCTCATTTAACAGAGACAGGGGAAAGGAATGTGATCCTTGCACCACCATTTTTCAATCTTTATTAAACTACCTCAGGAGTTTAAGGAGTATAGAACAGAAATATAGATGTATTTTATGTGTTAGAATTTCATAAAATTAAAAATGAAATCTATAATAGGCCTGAGTTGTTTCCCTGTTGGGTTTTAGTTCTTGAGTAGTAAACAGAAACTCATAACAAAACCAACCAGCTATTGCTCTGTTTTCAGTTTGTCCATTTTTCAGCACATTTTTCAGTAAAGAAAAATTTGCAAACTTCTAAGTCAATTAAACTTGTTGTGCTAAATTACCTCTATGCCAATCTACACATGAACACTTCTTACCCTTCTCCCAGTACCTTTCTCCAATGAGTTTCAGCCTTTGATTATAGGCTTCTATGGCAGTCCCGCAGCTACTAGGTGTGCTGTGTTCACTTTCCAAAAGAACTTACATGCATCATTGTCATGCTAGTAGCTGATTTCAATATTACCATTTCTGCTATATTTACACTTTTCTTTTTTTTAGATTTTTAAATTTATCTGTTAATATTTTTGTCTGAAGTAATCAGCATTGTGTAGTGAAAAGAAGGAAAAAAATAACTGAAACGTGGTTGTCCATGCATATAAAATTATTTGTGTTCATTCTTCAGTTCTAATGATTGTAGGAAGTAACGTAACAGCAATTAAATTTCAGATGTCAGAGCCTTGATATTTTAGAAATTACATCGATTTTGGTAATACGATGAATTAAGTTGTTCTCCTGTTTTTCAAATTTGACCTTACTGCTTTAATGATGTAATTTTTTATAATAATAATAATAATAATAATTATTATTATTATTATTTTTTTTCCCAGAATCTGCCTAGCAACAAAAGATGCTCTCTCGCCCTCTGGTGGAAGACATTAACATCGTTGTTTTTCTTTTGCATTCATAAACCATCAGGTAATGCAATCAGAGGCTGAAACCTTTTCTCAGCAAGAATATATGATAATTTGTTTATGTATGGCATAAGTATTATATGAATACTATTGTAATGGGATATTAATGTTTTTTTTTCTACAAGTGCACTGTTTTTAAAGTGATCCTATATGACATGATTTAGATATCTGGACACATTTTTAAATAACAAAAAAGGCCCAGCAGCTGATATTAAAAAGAAGTCCTAATCCCAGAAGCAATATACAGCATGCTTTTGAACATAGGAGCAGCTTGCATGTTTGTATTTGCCAGTTTGATCCTAAATACAAAAAGCACATGCCCAAATGATTAACTTCATTTTAATACAAATGATTGCAGTATTTCTGATGTTCATCTTAAGGAGACTGCCAGAGTACTTGGATGCAATTTATACATATGTGTTTTTCAGATGTTCCAATCTACTCATTTGTTTCAGTTTCCAGATAAACAATTTTTTAAGAACACCATAAACATCTTCCCAGCAAACTATATGTCTATATGTAAGTGCAAACTGCTCATGTAAGTAATTATTCACAGGACTAAGTCTATAACTAGGGGAGTAGAAAATACCTCCTGTATATTACTGACTAAACTTCTCAAAGTGTGCCTAAAATTTCTCCACTTCTAGTTTCCAAAATAATCGGACCACTGTTTCTTGACTAGATTACAGTTTTCAGTGCAAAGTTTTTCATATTCTGCTTCTGAGCTGTTTTGTAGGATGGTTGTTTTTTTGTTTGTTTATTTGTTTGTTTTTCTTTTCTGGTTTTAATATCCTACTTTCTCAAAGAATATTTTTCTTTCCCTTTCTTGTTGCCATGCAAAACTTCACCCAGGTGGGTGCAGCAGATGCCAGTCCAAAGGATTCTGACAGGAAACATGTATGTAGTTAACTTCACAGCCTACAAGCATTTTGCAGGGAGAGGGGCTTTCTGCACCTGCATTGCTGCTTTTCACCAAGTGTGTCCCTGTCAGCACTTTTAATTCATATTAATTTTGGTTTGTGTGTTTCTTGTTCTTGCCACATGAAAGAGTAACAAAGCTACATAACAGCAGCTGGATGGCAGTTCTGGGTTGCCACTGTCTCAGTCAAGTACCCATAGAAAGTGGATCTCTCACTAAGGAGGAAAAGCTTTTATTTTCTTCCAAGAGGTGTGGCCCCAAGGAGACATAACTCTGTGGAGCAATAAGTCACTTAAGTTGTAACTGCTGTGAGCAGCACAGGAACATTGCCTTCTCTGCTTTGAAGAGGGTGAAAACAATGTGTTAAGATACATAGGTTGTTTGGAAAGTAATGCCTCTTATTTATTTCCATGGAAACTACATCAGATACAAAGAGCACAATATTTGATAGAGGAAATTATTAAACAAAAAACTGTTTTTCAACACTGTCACCACCACGTGCCATGCATTTTTGCCAGTGATGGACAAGAGCTTGTACGTGAAAAGAATAATAAAGGTTTCTGTTAGAAACATCAACCTGAAAATGAAAGTCCAAGGACTACCCTCCCCAGTGAGCAACGCAGGCAGACTAGTAACAATGAACAAGGAGAAGGCTGCGGGATTCAACAACTTTTTGGCATAAGTCTTCACTAGAGACTGCTCTACACACAGCCCTCAAGCAGATGGTTCTGAAGATGGGAACTGGGAGAGGTTGTCCCTCCCTCTGTAAGCAAAGATCAGGTTCACTACATCCTGAGGAACCTGAACATCTGTATGTCTAAGGGTCTTGATGAGATGCATCCCAGAGTCCTGAGTGAATTGGCTGATGTAGTTGCCAAGCTACTCTCAAGGATATCTGAAAAGTCATGGCTGTCACACTGTCCAGTCTGGTGACTGGAAAAAAGGCAATATGGTACCCATTTTTAAAAAGATTAGAAAGGATGACCCAGGGAACTACCGACCTGTTAGGCTCACCTCAGTGCTGGGGAAGATCATAGAGCACATGCTCCTGGAAGCCATGCTAAGGAATGGAAAAGAAGGAGGTGATATGAGATAACCAGCACAGCTTCACCACGGGCAAGTCTTGCCCAAACAACCTTGTTGCTTTCTGTGATGGCATCAATGGACAAGGGAAGAGTCACTGATGTCATCTATCTGAACTTCTGTAAGGACTCTGACACTGTCCCACACAACATTCTTCTCTCCAAATTGGAAACACATGGATTTGATGGGTGGACTATTCAGTGGTTGAGGAACTGGTTGTGAAATTATACCCAGAGTGGTGATCAATGGCTTGATGTCCAGGTGGAGATAGGCGACAAGTGATGACCCTCAGGGGTCAGTACTGGGACCAGGGCTCTTTAACATCATCAATGACATCAACAGTGGGATTGAGTGCACCCTCCACAAGTTTGCAGATGACTCCAAGCTGTGTGGTGCAGCTGACACACTCAAGGGACAGGATGGCATCCAGAGGACCTAGACAGGCTCGAGCAGTCAGCTCAGGTGAACCCAAGAGGTTCAGTAAATCCAAATTTTGCACCTGGATCGTGGCAACCCCCACTACCACAGAATCATAGAATCACCAAGGTCAGTAAAGACCTCTAAGATCATCCAGTTCAACTGTCCATCTATCACCAGTGTTTCCCACTAAACCATGCCTCTCATACAGCATCTAAATGTTTCTTGAAAGCCCCGTGGATGGTGACTCCACCACCTCCCTGGGCAGCCTGTTCCAGCACCTGACCACTCTGAGAGAAATATTTCCGAACTTAAACCACTGATCAGTTTCGAGGCTGTATTTAATATGGAGCACAAATTTGATTTTAATACAGCTTTCTTAGCTGCCAAGAAAGGAAATTATTGTTAACCTTTCTCATCTTCATTTTAGGAGTGCTGACACACTTCTTTTCCAGCCACTTTTTGTTCATGAGCTGTAAAGGTTTTTCGCCAAATTACCGCGTTGCTAACATTGAGTTAACTTATGTTTTCAGCTGCACTGACCTCCTTTCAGGCTTAGGCAGCACATTCCTGCTTCTGGAGATCCGCTTTAAGGTGGCACAGGGTCATAGACCCGTAGCTCCTGTCACTTGTTACCTGACAGCTCCCTGAGTTTGTATTTACGATTTACTTATTAACAGGAACGTAACAGAAATGTTACGAGGATCCAGTTTTAGCATTATTGGTGCTGTCTGGAAGGAACAGCCACCGCACGCTCACGCCCACAGCCCAGCACGGCTCCCGCACTCCCCCGCGTCTCCTCCCGTGGCTGCCAGGGGAACCACAACTCCCCGCGGCGGCTCTGCTCTCCTTGTAGCCGCTGCGGGGCTGAGAGCGAGGAGCCGTCTCGCTCCCAGCAAACCAAAACCGCCCCAAGCCGTTCAGCACAGCGAAATGGGCGCGAGCTCTGGCGACGGCCTGCCCTCGCCGCAACGGGAGCTGCTGCGCCCCGCCCTCGCGGCCGCGACATGGCGGCGGTGGAGGCGGGGAGCTGGGGCTGCGTGCAGGCAGCGCCCCGGGACGGCGGCACGCGGCGGTGGCTGTGCGGAGCTGCGGCCCGGCCGAGAATCGCACTCGAGCCGTGAGCCCTAGATGCGTTCGTTGAATTATTTAGTAGCGATTCCCAGCTTTTTAATGCTTCTTTTAAACAAAACCCCTCTGAAAATGGTGCTACTTCAGAAGTAGCAAACTGCCGAATACGATTTTAAAACATTTCTATATTAATTTTACTAGCGGAGTTTTCGTATGTGATTTAAGTAAGGCCAGTGCAGAAAACGTTTCTATCCTTGGAATTCCATACTGGGTTGTTGCACTGCAGAACTGCTGTGAACGCTCACTGAGTATCTTCTGTAGGCACAATTCGTAGTGCTTTGCAGATTATTATAAACATATCGTTGCACAAACGGTACCATTTAGGCCACAGAGGAGGCAGTAGCCGCTCTCAGAGCAGGCTGCTGAGAAGACTTGAAATAATGAGCTAGTCCTCCGTTCCCGTTTTGGTGACTTTTTGACCCAGAGAGCGGGCAGTGCTTGGCAGGCGGGTAACACGATAATCCTGGGCCTCTGAAGGGGTTACCAGCTGCGTGCAGTAAGCCTCAGAACCTCTGGTGCTTCCCATCAGTCTTAGGAGACTATCTGTGGTTTCAGCACTCGCTGAAATACACGTGGCAGCTGTTAGAGCAGTGGGTTTCTCGCTGTTACCTGCACTATTCTGAGAGTACAGAATACAGCATAGACAGTGTATGTCTGACCTTTATGTCAAATTAAATGGCCCCGATCTTGCTCCCTGCAGTTCTTCTGAGGACCTGGGAAAGCTTCTGAGTCTCACCGCTGATCTTATCCTCACTTTTTAGGAAAAAAAAAAATGTTGTGGGTTAACTAGTACAAATACTAAATGATGGGGTCTTCATTTTCAGCAACAGGACAGAACCAAATGTAATCTTACTCCTTCCATAGCCAACTGCTTAGCTTCCCTACCATTTGTAGCATTAGAATTGAGACCCTTGGCCTGATTCTGCCAGACGCTCTCAGCAGTTCAGATAACTGTTCTCACCATATCATTTGTCAGACCAGGGTTTTGTCTTACACAAGATCAGTAAAGAAGTTCATCAGCTGATTGCCAAGTTGTGCTTTCTGTGGGAGAGCATGATGAAAGCAAACAGCTATTAAATCTTTCAAACATTAAATTATTTTAACTAATTTCACCCTTGGTTTCATTTGCCACTTATTAAAGTTCACTTAGAAACAAAAACAAATCTCCTACCCATCGACAGAGAATATTTTATTAAATGCTTTATTTATAGTAAATAATGGGATAAATTGGAAAGAAGCCTGGATTCTTGTATACGCTAATGATGAAGACACCCAATAAGTCCCCAGAGGCTTTCAGGAAAGACATTTCATTATTGGTTATCATACAGTTCACAGCCAGTTAACGTGTGACACCTGTCCTGCAGTGCACAAACCCTGGGCCCTAATGATGCAGAATATTTTTTTCTGGATATTTTTGTTTATTATGTTTAGAGAGCTAGGTCTGCATGTTAAGTTGCTGGCTGCTTCAGGTCTCTTGTTTTGGGGATTTACTAGCTTTTTAATATCTTTGTAGCTCTTTCTGAACTTCTGGTTTCACTGAGATGTATCAATTTTAATGCCTAAAAATTAAGGTGCTAATGACTGCTGATGCTTTAATAGCAGTAGTGCGTTCACATTTTTCACTGTGTGTGTGTTTTTAGTGCACTTAATAACTTATTGCTTACGGTTAGGTGGAGTGGCCTGCAGCTGCTCCACCGCGATCTGTGGGTGTTCAAGCTCTGCACCAGCCTGGCTGTGCTGTAGCCTTGAGGCTATGCGGTGTGTGCCTCCGTTTTCTCCCGTAGTTAGCTGGCTCTGATAGCATCACATTAGTCAGAACAATGAGGAGGCCGAAGAAAAGCTAAAATTGAAGCTTTAAGGATCTGACTCATTCAGTTTCTGGCACAAGGAGGTGCAAATTGCACTTCCTGAGTTTGCAGCACACCTAGCAAACGTCAATTACATACCAAATACACTGCTTTAAAAAGGCCTGCTTGCTGCCTCAGTGTGCCCATCTTAACTCGCGTGTTGTTGCTTCCTATTACTAATTTTAATGTCTGTAGCAGCTGCTTGGAGGATCTTCCTGAAAGGCTGCTTCATGGTGTTGCACTTCTCACCAGCACTGCAGTCTTTCCTCACTGTCACTCATAGCAGGCATCTTGAAATAACAGCATTCTGATAATCAGTTGAACAAGAGCATGACAGACATAGGACCCCCATGCTATCTGATCTTACCTTGTGATAGGCAGGATACTGACAATTGTGAGCCCAACTCGTGGTGACAAGCAGCATGTTGCATCGGGTTTTTTTTCTTTAAAGTTATAATTAACTTGTTTCTGAGATATGTTTAGAACTGGAAATCTGTTCCATCAATCAAAATAATGTTATTACCCTAATTTCTTGTAATATCAAAGAGTACCCAGACCTGACCAGAGCTCTGGTGTCTGGCTGAAAGTATGATGCAGCCCCTTCCAGGCCACAAGCACAGTGTGAGAAGTGTCAGCAACATGCATTGTGTTGTAGCAGTGTAAGTCAGATTCAGCTTATGTTGTGCATACAGATAGCCACAAGATATGCTTAGTTAGAGGAACAGGCAAAAGGAAATTTTGTTTGCAAATTTCTGGTGGCAAGTATAAAGGAGGAGCTTTCTAGGGCAAGTCGGAGAAGATGGCATGCATGTCTCACACAGTGCCCTTGTGTTCTGGGCCAGATATCCCTGTTTGTTGGATGCTGTCTTCTGTACTGAGCGTACAGTTGCCACTGGTAGTGAACATGAACAAAGCAAGGCAGCTAACTTTTCAGGACTTTCATAGATATCTACTTCATTGTCAATCTATGACTTGACACAAAATTTGTCAAGAATATATAGAGATTTTAAGGTTGATTCCCATACATTTTCCAGGCCATGCACTTCCACTGTGTGCATTTGAAATTCTGGAAAATGACAATGAGAATCCCAGGGAGGAATTTTCCATAAAAGGTGAGTTAATTCTTAAATTTTCTTGTTATTTCTATGTCTTTATTTCTACATCATTTAGAAGGAGTTCTTCCCTGGAAAAATCTGAAAGCTGTATTACTCTGTAAAAATAGCAAAGATCCAATCTTATATATGATGCAAAGAGCTGACTAATAGGATTGATAGTGCTGATTCCAGAGGTGTGCTTGCTCAATCACATCTTTCATCTTACTTATCTATGCATATCTTACTGAATGCTGTGACTTTGTAAGAATCACTCTTTCCCACTGGGTATCTTTTCCCACATTCTTTCTCATATTACTTAATATTGTGTTATGAAAGAAGATTTATTTCTAAATATTTTTTGTGCTTTTCTAAGAAAATTTTGAAAAAGTTTTGAAGATTTGTCTTTGAGCTAGTTAACCTAGGGACAGATAAACATTCATGCCATAAAAAATACTGACAGAAAAAAGTACTTTTTTTTTTTTTTTTTTTTCTGTATTCTACCTGGTAGAATAAGGGTTTTTATAAAATCTCCAGGCAGGAATCCAAGAAAACATATTGGGAACCCAAGGAGTATTGAGATACTGATAGTTTCCTTCCCAGATATTGATACAAAATTGGACAGTGAATGTATGTGTTCTCTTTTCAGTGAAAGTGTATCAGAGTAGCACAATTGTGTGTAATATTCCCTAGCTACTAGTAGGGATTCTCATTAACACATTAATCAAGAGCATTACATTTAAAGTAAGAGCATCTGAATTTTGTTTCTGTGAAATGTCATACAAGTATAGCAACCCTATGATAGCTATGAGGTTATCAGATTAATAAAAATGTTTGGATCTATTTTTTGCTATTATTGTTCTGATGTAATCTAGGTTTTGTAAAGACATTGCAAAGGCTTAGAGAAGGGGGTGCGTTTTAAATATGTAAAGATATGCTAGGCATTTTGTTTTTTTTAAATAACTTCTTTATTTTAGCTTTTCTTTAATTTCCTTTGCTCTTTCTCTTACAGTGAGCAGTATATTAACAGAAAGATAGGCACATAAGTATGAACTACCCCAGTTTCAACAGAGGCAAAATACAAGGTATGATAATTTTTCTCTGTGTGCAATCAAATTATATAATATTTCTGTAATTATGAGATCAGAATGATTGTACTGTGGAAACAGAGATTACCTCTTAAAAAAAAACAAAAAAAGAAACAACTACAAACAGCAACACAAAATTGAATCATATATTCTAAATAAAAGCCTCTACATTAAACTCTTAAAAATACAGAGATGAATTTAAGAGTACAGTTTATGTGTGACTGCCAGAACAAAAATAGCCATTAACCTACAACTTCAAAAGAATAAGAACATATTGGTTCATTCTTCTCAGTAGTAAGAAAAACTTTATGAAAAATGTACTTCAACATTTTAATGGTGTGGGATATATTTGAAAATGACTTTTTAAATTATTGAATGAGTTTGCTCCCCAAGACTTGATTAGATACTTGTCTTTAATATTGCCCAAGTAGGTTAGTAATTATCAAATCTTCCTATTACCAATTTCAGAAGTTTTTCATTCTCACAATTTAAATTTTCTTTGTTCCTATACGCTTTTTTTAATTGTGAAACTTCTCCAAATGATATTCATATATTTTGGAATAGGTTATTTGTTCAAAACCAAGATACTTTTGAATGTGACCTATCTTATTAAATTTTACCTTTAGTTAGGAGCATTCTGTCTCATAAGTCCAAGTTAAACTGGGACATAAAACTCAGTGTGAATTCCTAAAATTCCATCTCAACCCAGTCTTGTCCCATTGCAACCATCAATAACCCCTTTTGCATCAGTGAAGGATAGGCCATTGCTTTAGCAGGAAGTATGGACGTACACGTATTTATAAGTCTGTTTGTATTTGAATATACATATATATACATCAGCATACATGTATACATATATGTGTCCCAAAATTGAAGAGGTTTACTTCTTTTGATAGTCAGGTTAAAATCTCCAAATGAAATCTGAGATGCTTGCGTTAGGTTCATGTATAGTGAACAATGCTCACACAGGAACAGGTTTCACTTTCTATCTAATTCTGTCTTGACAATTTTAAGGCGTTGAAAGATTAGAAAATCTGCAAGATGGAGGCTTTTATTCTATGCTAGGTTCCATAGAAAATACAGTAACCAGAAACATGCTTCATTTATGGCAAAGGGCTACAGAAAATTTCCCAGCAAGCCAGAAATTTTCCTAGAATAATTTCCTAGGATTTCTTAGAAAAACATAAATATGGCATTGGGTGATATGCAGTCTAGATATTACAAGGTGTAGTCACCTTATACCTAAGCACAGAACTCATTCCCATTAAGAGCCAGATAGTATTATTGAAGACTGTGTACAGCTGCTGCTTGCAGTGGGCTTGAAGCTGTGCTTGAGTGTGTTGGAGGAAGAGGCTGACATGAATAGGCCCTACGGTTCCATTACAAGAGCTGTGAAAATTCACAAACTGAAAATTTTCAACATGCCTGCATTCTCATCTAAATGAGCGTACAGATCTAAACTGCAGATAAGAAACTTATCTGAAGAAACAACTGTTTCATTTTGTCTATACATAGGAAAGAACCAACTGATGAACAAATGACTAAGCAAAGCATATATATAGTTATTTATGCATATAAAGTTGACTTTCTAGTGCCCCTGATAACCACAGGAAACAGTGGTTTAATTTTACAGATTTTCTGCCTATTCTAGCAAGAGCAGTAGAAGTTTTCTGCATATTTAGTCTATACTTTAGAAAAGATCATTCCTTTATGCAATAAAGGGAAGATGGAATACCTGCTGTATACGCATATATACGTATATATTTATTGGTTTCCCTCAATGCAAAAAAGCAGGTACACCTGGAATGTCTGTCCCAGCTATATTTATAAAAGTAAATTTCCTGTACCATGTGTACCAATCCAAGCTTTTTGCAGCATATATAGAACATTTCAAAGGATGTTTATATTATCTCCACATTCTCAAAGATCACATGTATTACAGAGATTACATGTCACCTTCTTGCACCATGCCGATTCAGTGAGGAAATGCTGACTATGCCCCATCCCAATATTTACCATACATATATAGAAGTATTCTGCTACTAATTATGTAAAATCAAGCTACACAGTTTTATCAATTCAGAAATTATACCTAGTACCTTTGTTTACAGTTTACTGTTAACTTACGAAGGACAATAGTCTGTCTTTAGATGTAATAAACATTGGCCACTGTATTCTCAGAAGCAGCTATGTTAGCCAGGAAGCAAGTCTGTGGTATCCTACAGCTAACACTTCAGCAGCAAAAACCTTTGGGCAAAATGAAAGCATGTGTCACAGTTATTGTCAGACTTCTGAAAACAGGCACTCAGGTTATCTTACTGCTTTAGAAATGCTTAAACTGTATTTGTGTACCTAAGTTCTACCTTAACTGATGCTCTCATAGGAAAAGCTGACACTGTAGATGAAGATCATTTAAAGTGATGCTTCTGAAATACTGATTTGGTTATATTCTCAAGTATTAAATTCAGTCTTCTTCAGTCATGAGTAAATACAAGGAACATCCACTGAAGATGTCTGAAAATCAAGCACAAAATTAACAACAGATTATCTCAAAGAAATCCATCTTGTAAGTTAAAACACTTCAGTACCTGCATTCAAATAAAAATAAGAAAACACTGGGGGTGGCACTGATACCAGAAATACAAGACCTCAAGACAGCTAATCATCAACAGAGGACAGATGCTTGCAGCAGAATAGTTTTGAAGACTTACTGCACATAACATTTGTATTTTTCGCATGTGCTGATTTTTTACATTGATAAGAAAAAGGAGTGTCCAATTTGCAAAGTTGGCCAAAGCAATTTGTCTTTAAATGAAAGATCATACCCTGCTGACAAAAATAAAATAAAATGAAAAATCATAAACATTATTAAGAACTGTCAACTACTTGAATGTTTTAAAGCAAGCAAATATTCGGAGTAGCTTATGTCATACTTAGTGCTAGATAAATAATACCATGAATATACCTTAGTTATCTAGTAAATGTAATACTTGTGAAAGATTCTAGAGTTGTGGTTTTGGAGACCAAAGTATTTTAGCTGTTTGGGTTATTGTATTGCAGGCTTATTTCACTGCAGTACTGGTTTTGACTGAGATAAATATAATTTTCATCATAGGATAAGGTGCTATACTTTGGATTTGTGTCCAAAAGAATGTTGGCAACTTGATCCCAACTGACCAAAAAAGATGTTCCATACTGTCTAATATTGTGTTCAGCAATAAAAAGTGGGAAATAAAATGGGGGAATGGAAGGAGAATATACTACCGGTTTTGCCACGATACTCTTCTAACCATACAGAACCAGTACAGCAAATTTAAAGATCAGAGTAAAATCAGATAGCAAACGTGTGCGGCCAAAGATCTCTTACTGTGAGTAGCTGTTATCTGTGCTTGTGGTTAGGGGGAGAAATAGCATCAAGCTCACTGTGCAAAGTATGATATCATTGTTTTATTTTCTTTTATAGGACCTGGGAGCTGGCTTTACAAATCATGAGTACGCTCACTAATTCATCAAAAGGAAAATACTCTGTGTTACTGCATATAGAAAATGTAGTAAAACCATCCCTTCATGCAGCTGATTTCATTTTTATTATTTCAGGTATGTTGCTAATGCAAAAAAATAGTCTGAAAACGCTCTAAAATGAAGAAAGACATTCAGTATTTTCTCATGTGCTATGAACTACTCTGCTGTTCCATGTCTGTGACTGGTGCCATCTGTTACACAGTGCAAGCACTTGAATGAGAACTCCACAGTTTGTAGTTTAGATGATCTTTGGGGTACAGTGTGCAAATGGGAAGAGAACTATGCCTTTGATGGTACTTAACCAGTGTCTTGATGTGTGCTGTCCTTTGCACTATCACTCCTTACTCAGTGAAACACTACTGCATCATCACTTGTGCCTGTGTTATTACAAAGCCTAAAGCTATTTGTCTGTTACTAAGAGAAGGCATAAAAGAAAGACTAGAAGACATAATCAAAAAAGAAGCTTCTTGCCCAAACGTGCTGGAAACTTTTGCCAGAATTGTTGGAATTTGTTTTAATTTGTATGCTGGAATTGTTTTAATTTTAGTTCATACAATCATCATCGTAATTATGCTTTTTCTGCAGAAAAGGAAAACATGCTGCCATTCAAACGGCTCAAATAGAAAGGTCATAAAAACTATCATTATTATTGGACTACAAATGAGTTTCAATCTTCTACTACTTTTTATAAAAATAGCTGTCAGAAGACATCCTGATAACACTATTTTAAATGTATCAGCCTTTTTTTGTTCTGTTGTTTTGTTCTTGTTGTTTGCTTCAGCTTTGTGGTTTATGGTCTGCAAAACAAAGATCTGCAAAGACTTAACAACTGTTGAGTTTACTGAGTTAGGTGACTGATCCCACATGTCAAACTCTAGCTCTTCCACCTCAAAAAATAAAGTCATGCCAGCACTGAAAAACAAACAAAAAAGCCTGAGATACTGCTGCACAACGTTACTATGACACTGGCTGGAACTGAAAGGAAGCTGAACTGGTTAACAGCTTTCAGATTCTTGTTATTATGACTGTGCATTTATATAACTCACTATGAACCAAGATCAAGCAGAAGACTGAGTATGAGAAGGCATGTGAAAATGCTGCAGAGCTGTCAAAAGAGAACCAAAATGGAGTTTTATTTCAAAATAAATGAAAGCCTTCTTTCACTGGGTTTTAGGAAAAGTGGTGACTATAGAGAATAGAGGAGAATCTAGCTGCAGGCAACTGTACTTAGGTAAATAAAAGGAGCTGGGATCACAGCTTTTCCAAATGTGAAGTCAACTTGCAGTGGTATCAGAGTTACTTTCAATGTTTGTAAAGATATACATTATTTGGTCTTCACTCATTACATTTAGAACAAGGAAGTTTTATTAACGTTTTAGTGAACTGCAGTAATTTTGCAGATGTGTCAGTTTTACAGGATTTGAAGGATTTTTGAAGGATTTTGAATTCTAAAATCCTTCAAAATTAACAATACAAATCATTATTTATTTATTTATTTATAAAATTTCTTCAGGTGCAGATACACTGTTTTTTTTTTTTTTGTATCAAATGATTCCAACTGCTGGGAAATTATCGTGGTGCTCTTTTAATCAGTTTACAGAGTTTACATGTGAAGACACAATCAGAATTGTGTCTTCACCATCATGAAAGGTAAGGGTACACTGCTAACAAACTCTCTGCTATAATGTATGCTAGCCTGCACAAGTAAGCATGGGTAGTGACATATGCTTTGTTTTGGCATATGCTAAGAAATTACAAACAATTTAATAGTCTATGTGTTTGTTTTGCCAAAGGACAGAGTCAACAGGAAGGACACAGATACCAAGTTAAAGAAGTGAGTTTATCTTTCTTGCATTTAAAGTACTTAAATAGTAAGTGAAATGATACATGAAGAGTAAAACAAAAGAAGGCAGTGCACCTAACCATTACTACGTAAGATTAACTACAGCAATTAATAAAGATACATCACCAGTTGCCCTAATACTTTACCATTATCCAGATCCGCAGTCACTGCAGAGCCCCAGTTGCAGTGAGGATTTGTAGAACACTTCCTGTTAGCTGGGAAGTCCTCCACTGTCTTAGAAATAATAATCAAATAATCAAATGTCTGTGGCTCTTAACCTTCTGGCAGACCAATTCATTCAAATGAGAAATGCAATTTTTCAGCATCATGTGGTTTTTTGTTACTTGTTGGCAGAAGAAGGGGGAGTTTGCAGAACATTAAATGAATCCAATTGTCAGTTACAAATTATGAAAATGGAAAAGGGGTAAAACAAATAATAAAATAAATGAGATATCTAGCACATGTACCTATACAGATGTGGAAGGGTTGGGAATTGGATATATTTTCATGATTGACCATGATGGGAGGGGGGGACCATGGACTAAGTGTGCACTTTTCTTTCTTATTCAATGTTGGTGCCTAAAGATTTAGGGATACTGAATAGTAACTCTCTTCTCATCTAGAGAGACAAAAACGCATATTATTGCTCCACAGGAGACAGCTACTGTCCACCTCAGTACTTTGTGCAGTCACTGTTTTAATTTGTGTTCCATGTTTAATTCCCTGTTTTATGCAACTAATTAGACACATTTTAAAAGGAATGCAAATCACAGCCATGACTAATGAGCAGAAGTTAACTGAGGCACAAAAAGAGAGGCCTTTTTGTGTAATTTGCCCATATTTGCCTTGTCTAAGACTATATTTAACAGGAGATACATTATGAAGGTTGTGGTTTACCTTTAGGTCAAAGGACTGATAGAAATAGTAAAGCCTGAACAATAGACCTTGAAATGAAGTTGATCTCTATATCAACCTGGCAACCCAATACTATATATATATATATAATATATTATATATATATATATATAGTGTGTAAAATATACTATATTATATGTATATAGTATAATATCTATATCTATATTATATATATGTGTGTGTATAATATATATAGATATATATAACACATGCAATGCAATATTTATCTATTTTGCTGTTTTAACATGAACATATATATATTAATGCCAGTCTATAAGGATCTGTTTAATGCTTGTTGTGTAACACTAGCCAGTAGTGTATCTTTCTTTATTTAGGGGCATGTTGCAAGGCCATGACACCAGACATCTGACCTTGTTGAGAAATATGTGGTTAAACCCCAAATAGATAGAAAAACTCCCTTGGTTCCTCCTAGAGTCCTAGAGCCAGGCTTTGGATGGAATCAGATGTTTCTGCACTTGAAATTATGTAACCTCATTTTTTCAACTTCATAAAAGCTGGACCCCCCTGCAGTGACTTTGGAGACCTCACCTACAAATGAACGCACTGCGTTAGGACCTCCCAGTTGCCAAGAAAGGTTCTACAAATCCTTGCTGCAACTGGGGCTCCATAGTGACTGCAGACCTGAATGATGGTAAAGTACTGGGGCGGTTGGTGATGCATCTTTCTTAATCACGGTAGTTAATCTCATGTAGTAATGGTTTGGTGCACTGCCTTCTTTTGTTTTATTCTTGGTGTATCATTTAACTTATTATTTTATTGCTTTAAATGTAAGTACAGATAAACTCATTTCTTTAACTTGGTGTCTGTGTCCTTTGTACTGATCCCATCTGGTGTCAGAAGAACATCCTCTGGCTGGAAGCACACACTTATTTACACATTTGTAAGTGCTTCTTTGTTCATGATTATGCAGGCATAAACTACATCCATAACTCTTAACATTTGTAAATACACCGTAAATGAGCTCCTCTGTAGAATTTGACAGTATTTTTCATTGCACTTTTTCATATTTTTTTATAGTCTTATTAAGCACTGTGCAAAGTAGTCTCTCCACCACAAGACCCTCAGCTGTGTTATCTATATTTGTGCTGGCTGATCATATACATCAGAAATTGAATTACCAGTTTTTAAATAATTAAAAAATTAAAGGAAATCAAATCTGGGGCCCGCTTGCCTTTTAACATGTAATCTTTTGGGGTACACTTGCTTTTAACTTTTATGTACATTCGTGAAAAATAAAAACTCTGTGAAAAATAAAATATTTTAGAAATAAAAGCTACTGTTCTTCGTAGAAAAGGATTCTATAACCCTATGGAATTCTATGAAGAGAAAGAAAAGTTACACTGCACTTCAGGACAAAATTTCAGTAACTACTGAATTACTGTGTGATTTGCTATGTAGCTATATGCTTAATTTGTGGCATTTAAATTTGAAAGCATTGGCCTTGTGTATGTGATCTTGCATTTGCACATCTAACAAACAGCTGGAAGATGAAAATTGCTTATTTAGCAGTGAGTTTATGTGAACTCCCTCACTGAAATTTAAATTACAAAAAAAAAAAAAGAAAAGAGGAAGTAAAGCACAACCACTTGCCAGTTTCTTCTGTGATCAGGCAGATGTCTTCTGTCTGGGACTGCACTGGTTTAGTATTGTAAGTATAGCACAATTTGCATAGAGTTGAAACCTAAAGCCAGCTGATAATTTCCACTTTGCCATTTGGAATGAGCCCTGAGTTTTAGTTATGATGGGGAAAAAGATTTAACTGCCTGACCGTATAACATAAACAGAGAGAATGATAACTCAGGCCACAGCCTGAGGTTTGTTTGCATGCAGACAGAGCTCTGATCAGAGGCTGGTGCTGCCTGGTGCCTGGCACCCCTGTACCTCTGTACAGGTGGGTCCCTTTGCACCTATGGAGGCTATGTGCAGAGCTGCCATGGCAAGCCTTTAAGATTACTGTGGGTCTGCATTTCCATTAGTGCTTGTTTAAACCTAGAGTTGGTGAGGAAAGCATCACAGCAATGTCAGAAGCAACACGAACTCGGAAGTTTAACACCTACTAAACATGTCTTCCAGAACCACACACACTTCAGCATCGGTAAAATGCTACATGAAAACATGAAAATGACCTATATAGTGATACCATGGGCCCCTGCTAGCAAGAGAGGTTATAAACCGTGTCAGAAAAATACTAGGAAACAAAAACAACACAGATTGTTTCTTAATTATTAAGGTGCTTTTTTTCACCATAAATAAATTGAAATCCTGCTGTTGTTGATTTCAAAATCTCCCAAAACACACGGAAAAGACAAGTGTTTATAGAGTCACTGCTTTATTTCTGCACAGGGCATAAGACAGGTAATCTCCACAAATCAAGTGCACCCGAGTCATCACAGTATCCACTATTTATAATCCTAAAGTACTCTATACACACCTGTCTAATACATAAGGCACACCTATCTATCACATATTCATGAGATCACTGCAGTTACAAGGTTATACACGCATATTGGAATCTTCTGTGCTTGTGCAGGGTCATTGGTGGTCATTTGGGAAGTGCTCCCCTCCTCACTTTGTTCGTGTATGGACACAGGTTTTCTAAGGACACCTGGTCACCACCTAGTTTGTTGTAAACTGATTGTTTACTGTTTTGGACTTAAGCCCCCATTTAGAGGATGTTGCTCTTATTACAGAAGCATTGTGGTTAGGAAGGATATTTATCAAAGATAAGCAATACAACTGGAAGCTCTAGCAAGTACCTTAATTAGACAAAATGGAGGATCTTCAAGGACGTTGCTCTAATTATCTTTTGTAGAAATACATTTGGAAATCATAAGCAGCAACCATGGCAAATAATTGGTTTTCAGACATCACTGTTGCTTTTCTGATTTCATCCTATTATGCAGTGTTGTAATAGGAGAGAAGGGGAGTGCTGCTGTAGAGAGGTGGGGAAAGTCCAAGCTGATCCATGGAAAAAAGTGCTGTCTGAAGGCCAGGGCAGTGCAGTGTGTAGCCGTCCATTCGGAGTGTCACGTAACTCCTGACTGTTTGCAGTTTACCATCACTGCAAATAAAGCAGATTTAGAAAAAATGCAATGGAAACTGTCGTCTCTACAGAATTTTGTCAACAAGAGTAGAGTGGTTGAGGGGTTATTTCTTCTGAGTGTCTTGTGCACACGTGTTTGCTTCCTTTGGCAAGGATCCTCATACATCCAAGATTCCAGGAAGCAGTTCTCAATTTTCCCTTTCTATGGCTCCTACTTTGGGCTTATAACTGTAGGAGCAGGTGGTCCTATGTTCAGTCACTGGTGAAAATTAATGGTGGCTGTTACTTGTGTAGGAATTTTAGAATTTTTTAAAGAAAGAGTTTACAACTAAATTTCAGTTGACAAATCATTTTTGCGTAGTTCAATCATTAAATAATAATAAGCTAATGTAACCGTGGACTTTTCAACCAAATCTGCTCAGCATGTTACATTTAACAAGATGCTAAGCATCGTAGAAGAATCCAATCCTTTTTTTTCCAATAGAGTTCCTCCTAATGAAACTGAGTGGTAATGACAATGGGAATTTTTGCCAGTAGGCAAAACCTAATGAGGGATGTAACTAATTTCTGACTTCTTCCCCATATTCCATATGTGAGTTCTCAAATTGCTAATTTTGCTTTGTTGTGTTTTTATGCTTTAGTTCTTTTCTCACTGCTCTTCCTCTGCATTTGTCCAGGCAGTGCTCCATTTAATAGCAGCAGAGAAGCTCAAAGAATGTAGGCAGCCATCTTGCTTTTTACAGTGAGTAGCCACGGGGTTGAAATGTCTGAAAACAGCATGCTGTGTAGAAAAAGAGACACACAGACTGACTGTTGTTCTGATCCTTTCCCTTTGGTGGAGTATGATATTTTTTGGTAGTCATAGCATAGCTATATTTTGTTAATGGGGAGGATGCCTTCTGACAGTTTCTTCAGAAAGTTTCAGAATGATGGCTGTTGGGGTATATCTTCAAGCTTGCCTTTACTACAGATACTCTATTATTCTGCAGACTTTTTAGCACAAGTTCTAAGGAGCTTTCTCAGACAAGGTTGTTTTGCACATATATGCTGTCAGATTTTACATATACTAACTGAAAACAGTCCATGGGTCTAGATAGGACACAGAATAGATAGCAGTTTAATAGACCAGTAAATCTGGTCTGTTCCATGGCTCTGATGACTTCCAGCAATAACTATAACTGTGGGATTAGTTTTCCAAATTTTAAAACTTTTTGGGAGAAAGCATGTTCTTATATGTATATCTTAATCTTTAGAGTTCCTGCTTCGAAGCAAAGCAGACATAATTGCAGACATAAGTATTCTCTCTGAATGCATTTAGCATGTGGCAATAGGTTTTGGTGATACATATTGTTTTCTGTATTCGTAAGCACACTGAGTACTATGGTCTCTGTCAGTGAATCAGTGTTCTTCTCGCGCCTTTCTCATTAAAAACAGAATCCTGGAAGTTAATTAGTGGTAGTTGTTCCACTCAGCTTCTTAGGCCTAGAGTTTCAGCTGAACTCATAGTAGGGCCATACTGACTTAGCTGAATTTGCTGTGAGTTTGCATTCTGAAGTTTATTTTATAAAAGAAAACGTATATTAAACTGATTGAAGAAGAGTTGAGCTTGTGCGATTACTTTCCAAAGCAGATTTACACTCAGTGTTAGATGCTTCTAACACCACTGTTTAGCACAATACTGGCAAAAGATTTTGCGAATATGTTTTGCTTGGATTGTTCTACTTTATTGGTGTGGTTTGGAACACCAAGACTATTGTTTAAAAAAACATGACTGTTAATATGCATTCCATTGCTAAGTTATTATACCAAGTATAGAAAGAAAATGTAAGTTCTAATAATATTTTTTTTAAAAAACGTGTTATTTTCTTTTCCCTTTTTTCTTCTTTGTGCCAACTTTATTCTCAATATTTTAATGTTTCTTCTTCAGAATACACTCTTAGAGAAGTGAATGTTCTCTAGAATGACTGGGCAAATGTAAATACATCTGCAGCTGTGCCTATAGATCACCTAGCAGAGCTACATAAATAAGAAAATTAATTCAGTAATGTCATGACTGGGCACGTATCTGAATGAGAAACATTCAGAAGGTAACCGCCAAAATCTTTGACCCATTAAAAGAAATCTGCAAGGAAAAAATCACTACAGACCATACCTGCAGCGGGAAGGATAATGGCTGTCAAAAGGGGAGAGTAAACCACACTCTTGGTCATTCAAGTGTTCTTTCCTGATCTCGATTTAGGTACACAGAGGAGGTTTGCGTTGGAGCTGAGTACCCTGAATCTGCTTCATAACTCTGCTATTTAGCTCTTATGTTATGCAAATATATGTTTTACTGAATGAGGAAGGCTGTAAAATTTTTATAGAACTGAAAAAGCCAGAACTGCCCAGCAAATAAGACGTGTGTTTAGTATAAGCAAGACGCCTTTAAGAAGATGTATGAAGACAGAAAATGGTATTTTATTTAGTATGCTGTAGGAAAAAATGCATTTTAAAAATTACTCATTATGCATTTTTGGATATTCATAAGAGAACATTTGCCTTCTTCTGACATTAAATTTGAAAGATCCGTGAGGAACTTAATTTAAATAATTTACTTTAGCACTAGCAAGATATATTGCATAAAGATTGCAGTATTTTAGAAACTTCTGAAATTCCAGAATTTATTAAATACTATAAACATATTTGGAACAGTGAAAGGACAGTCTAAGAGATAGCAGAGCCAAGAAGGCATGTGAAACAAGCTGCCAGCGTGAGGAGGAAGTGATGAATGGCATCAAGGGCAGAAGAAAGATTAAGGATTATTTTTGTCTGGAATAGTCTCTGATGCTTTGCAGAGAAGAAGCTGTTGTACATCTTGTGGGCTATACTAAATCAGATTAAGATAGATTAAGATTAATGAGTGACAAATTAAGCATTTTACAGGATATTCACCGAGGAAAGGCAGGCCAAACTCTTATTATTTAAAACAACCAAACAAAAAACAACAACAAAAAAACCCACGCCATATATGATAGAGGTGGAATGGTACTTGAAGAGAGACACTTTTATTATTTTGACTGTTATGCTTTTTTTTCCATATCCCTCTCAGTGTTTTAAAGAAAAGCAGATGCAGTCATTCCATCCTTTTAAGTCATGAACAGGCTTAATAATGAAGATGATTGATCCAGTTCTAATGGCCATTATGTAAAATATTCTCCACTTTTAGATTTGCACATAAGTAAATCAGTGTAGCCAGTAGAAATTCCAGGTAACAATGAATGATACTGCAAAGGTCCAGTGAGAATTAAAAAATACAGAGTAAAAAAATGTAGCTGTTGTTAGTTCACAGCACTTCCTTATCAGAATTGTAACATGATTTTAAAAACCTTCTGTAATTTTTCTGTCTGACATCCCATTTTCATTTGTCTGATAGCAGTTCTTCTTGGTTGGGTTTATAAACTTGAGCACACAGCTCTGGGTTCTGTTCCTGAGTGATTCAGGACCTCTGTGTTTTTCATTTCCATCCATAATATTAGCATAATAATGCTAATTTATTTCAGGCTATAGTTAGCCCCAATTAATGTTTGTGATGATCTCTAAGTAATTATGCTGTAAGGGAGTATTATTATTATTAACAGAGCCTGTTATACAACTGCACTCTAAAAAATGCACTACTGTTGCTCGCTAGCTTTATTCCTAAAATTTAATTGAAATTCCTTGGGATACAGCTCTCTTATAAAGTGTCCATTCCTTTTCCTGACTGACTGTTACCTACAAAGGCACATTTTCAATTCTGAAGCATGGAGAAGTTGGCAGTTTATATGAAGATAAATGATATAATTTTGTAAGTGATCTAGGATGGAAAGCTTTTTAAAACAGAGCCTTATCTACAGTGATTTCAGTTCAGGTTGAACTAGTTTAGACTTAAACAATCTGCAATTTGTAGAACAGCTTTCTTAAAATGAAATACCTCTTTTGCTGGGAGCATAAATAGTTCTTAACCGTAGCACTGATGGCAGTGTAAGAGAGTGGTTGTAGACAAATCTCAAGCTACACCATGGCAGGAAAAGATCATCCTGGAATTCATTGTTAACACTTGGGTTTTGGTTTCACATCCCAGGTTATTAATGAGAAGGCCTGTTGCCAATTTTAAAATCTCTAAAACACATTGAAAAGACAAGTGTTTAGAGAGGAGACATTGCTTTATTTCCATGCAGGGCACAAGGTGGGATATCTTCACAAATCAAGAGCCCCAAGTCTTCTATTAGTATTTGAAAATTTTGAATGTACGCCTGTCTAATACATCAGTCACCTACTACTTATTCATAGGATTATACCAGTACAAGGCTTGTGCCCCTACTTCAAGGATGCTGTTCTTATTATAGAAGTCTCATGGTCAGGAATGATATTTGTCATAGATAAGCAGCACACCTGGAAGTTATAAGCAGAACTATAACTTTGAGTAAGCTCCTTAATTAGGCAAAAATGGCTAATAATTAGTTCTGAGACATCAGACTGATATAAGAACTCCCTTCTAATTTGTCAGGAGTAGATGAAGAAGGAAGGAGCAAGCTGCAGAAGTAGGGAGAAACCGTTTGAGCAGATTTACTAGTGACAGTGAACAGCCCGTATTTAGCAGTGTAATGGAGCTTGAGAAAGTAAACTTTAAATTGATTTTCTTTGTTGCTTTGGTTCTACGTATATTTTTACTTCCTGGAGCTGTGAGGCAGTCATCTATAAACATCTATACACAGGGGATGTGAGATTTCTCTGTCTTATTATTTGACATTTGATTTTTTGAAATACTAAACAGTGGTTTTGGAATTTCCAAATCATTATTTCTTCAGCTGACCAAAAACAGCTGAACAGCCCCTGCTCAAACTTTATGGGGAAAAAACAAACAAATAGTTTTTGCCCTAGCCTACAGTCCAGCACACATAAGAATGACTTAGATAAAAAATTTGTATCTGTATCCAGGATTTTGTGTGACAGGTGAAAAAAAAGCATCTTTCAATATCAATTTTGTTAACTCTCCAAAAGAAAGGGCTGCCCTTTAAAATTAGAGGAGGAGAAAGGGGTGATGTGAACACCCACCGTGCTCATCAATGCGAGAGAAGCACCAGGAAAGCTGTACGTAGGGGTGTCAAGTGATTCACACTATTTAATACTGAGAAAAACAAAGTTAATATGAACAGAGTAAAAATACAATATCCAATTTTGTTAATAAGGTAAATTGTCAGGAGTGGTACAAGACAGAAATATGAAACCTTTGGCACAGTGTCTAGCAGGAGTTCAGAAAGCAAATAGGATCTTAGGAGGTATAATTAGAGGGAGAGACCATGCTCATCAACAGAGGCAGTTAAAACTCTATTCAGAGAAAAAGTAAGACAAAGCCACGTGTTACTGCTAACCATTTTGAGAAATGGGTTACGCAGAGTATTCAAAAATACAACCTGTAAAGGTGAGTGTAAATGTCTGTATAGCCATCACTTCACATTTTATGGATAGATTTAGTTTTAAATAAAATGCCTGCCTTCTGTCATTTGTTTACAGTGAGTCCCAGGTGTTCTAATTCTTAAAGATGATTTTATAGTTTATAGAGTACTTGATTGCAAGTGGCTGTTAAAAGTGCTCCTGAAGAAATATATGAAGCACCTCTGTATATTTTAATAGATGATTTGTCTGTGATACTTCAGTTTAGGTAAATCCATGCTTTTTCATAATGCATATAGATTTGTAACACATTGATACAATGCAGTATATCAAAATATACTTAATAATACTCAGATATTTGCTGCTTTTGTAGAATATTTTTCCTTCCTTCCTTCCTTCCTTCCTTCCTTCCTTCCTTCCTT
>JAPSGF010000037.1:2666786-2696510 GCA_035772895.1 Perdix hodgsoniae | reverse complement strand
TCTGCCCTTCCTTCTGCCCTTCCGCCCTTCCTTCCGCCCTTCCTTCCGCCCTTCCTTCCTTCCGCCCTTCCTTCCTTCCGCCCTTCCTTCCGCCCTTCTGCCCTTCCGCCCTTCCTTCCTTCCGCCCTTCCCTCCCTTCTAAAAACTCTTTCTAAAGACTAATTGCCTTCTATTGCTGTTCTGCACTTAATTCAGCAGTGCTGAAAAACATCCCCACCTTAGCAGGAGGTGGCAGCAGTCTGAATTCACTTCTGCACAGATCACATAAGTATAATTTCCGATGGCTTGTTTATATGGACATGGCAATTAAAAATGGAGGTCTGTAAAGCATGTATGGGAATAACTAAGAACAACTGGTTTTGTTTGTTGGTTTTTTTTTTGTCCCAACAAGTAAAGGAAGAACTTGTCTAGCCATATAGAGACACAGAAGTAATTGTGGCACAGTCTGGGAGAACTGTCAGACACAACACACAAAAATGATTCAGGCAGTACTTAGTCTTAGGCAACTTTTGCAACATGCTTACACAAATTGCTTGCCTTTGGTTCTAGAAACGCAGACTTCAGATTCTATAATCAGTCCTTCCATTCTCACCCTTGTTTTCTACAGCCCAAAAGCAACTAGTTGAGGTTTCAGTAATTAAGACAGCATCTTCTAAGTCACGTAGCAAGCAGTAGCTTTTTGGAGGAGAAGGCATTTCCAGCATGAAAGTATGTGGATAATTTTCTGAATGTGTTAGATCAGAGAATTTACTTCAGGATCCAAGGGGTATTTTTCAAATTAATTTCAAACTGAGTATTCATCAGCTGAAAGTTTTTTGCTTGTTTGTTTGTTTCAGTAGTACTAGTAGAATGAAGAGACAAATGTAATTGATACTGCTAAATTAAGAGGCTGAAATAGTCATTCCAAGAGCAGGTTTGCTGAAAGGCTGAGGACAGTACCGGTATGCACTTTTGGAAACTCCCACCCTGCATTCCCAGCTGTGCTTCATGTCCCGTTGTCACTGCTTTGCAGGGATGGTATCACAGAGCAGTTGACTGCAGTTTCTTGAGAGTGGGATTAATTCTATCCTTTGTTTTCTGTGTTGCTCATTTATTTGACAGACAGTTTGAAAGAAAAAAATGTCTGCACATATGTCTGTTCATTCATTTCTATATTGAGCATAAATCTCAAATCCAGCTGTCCTCTACAGCTAGAGGGACAATTTAGTCTTCTGGTCCAGCATAGGTCTATGTCAAAAGCAGAAGTAAGCTGACCCATTTAAAACTGAATATGTCATATATTTATTTTTCCCCTCGTAGTCTGCTAGTCTTCTTCCAGATACTTATTTCCACAAGGCTTGTCCTTGGCAGAGTTCCCAATGTACTAGATTGCCCTCTTATGTTTGTTCAGGATGACATGGAGTGGTGGCACTGTCAGACTAAAATCAGTACAGTTTCCTGGAGTTTTGCTTCTGCTCCCTAGATGATCTATCTGGGGGATGAAGATCTTTCATCTGAGAAACAGTAAACCACAAGTTGGAATACAAAGTGACACTGGGACTCCTAATTCCTCACCAATTTAGGTAAGCTGTCATATGTAAGGAGAGATTAGATGTTGTTGCCCCAGAGTGGTGATAAATAGAGGAAGCATATTTACAAGTAGGAAGCTTTACAGTGGAAAAGCTTCACAGCACAAATGGCCTGTGAGATCCAGTGAGGATACTTGAAATAGCCTCTTTAAGCCTACCGAATAAAGAACTGACACAAGCTCATGGCATGGGCTGACATGCTCCTGGTTCAGGAGAGGCCAGGCAAGAATCTGGAAAACCAGTGCTCATTTTGGGACTATTTACAATTTGGTCACAGATCGGGCTGGAGCTGAAACCCAAGCTTCTGACTGAGAAACAATACTGTGTGTATACATCTCCATAAAATCTGGGCCTACTGTGTGCAACCTGGAAATGCAGTGTTTTGGACTGATTTACCAAGTTGCACAGGATGCAGCTGTAGAAGGGCCTAGAATCTGTTTTCTGAACTGAAATTATACTTTATCTGAAGCAAAATCCTTGCAAGTCTAAACCTGGAAAATTATTACTAAGCACTAGAAGTAGCCCATAAAAGTAAGAGGTGTGCATAAAAATTTGGACAAGCTCATTCCTCTGTTCACTGTGAGATGTTTATTCCTTTGCTGTGTTCACTACTGGCAAGCTTTTGCTATTCCCTGAATCGCAACACCAAACACCTTGCTGTGTCTCTGGTGAAACATTTTTTTTCTGAGAGAATGGGAATGCTTATCACAAGCATGAAGGAGCAGAGATGTTTACTGAGATGCTGCTCAAATCTGGATTTTTCAGAAAATCATTATCATAAGAAACCTAGCACTTGGTTCCCATGCTGTAATACAATACTTGTAAATTTAACACTGCTAAAAAGACCTGAATTTTCCCTTCTACAGATTTCTAGGAGCTCTCCCATGGTTTTAAACAGAGTGTGACAGGCCCAGTAATATATATTTGACAAAGAGATTCACATTAAAGGAAAAAAAACCCAAAGTGAATCTATACATAACAATCTTTTAAATTTAAAGTTTATGTATACTGGCATGTATATAATCAGACATCTATTAATTTTAAAAGCTCCAAACAAAAATATCCAAATACACGATGGCAAAAATCCTAATTCTGTAATCATGTATCGGAATAGCAGTTGTTTTGGTTGGTCTGCTCTCCCTTTCTGCTGGCTGGGTTCCCTTTCTGTGTGACAGATGTGCTATTTATGGAAGGGGATTCTGAATATTTTAAAGCACTGACTGCTAGGATCATCTCCTTCCCAGCCTGTAAAATGAAAGAGAATAAAAGCCAAATAATTTTCCAGAGAAAAATCTCCAATTATCTACCAATAAAATTATTTTTAAAAAGGGGGAAAATTTGCCTGTTTTTTACAAGAAGCTATTTCAAATCTAATACGTACATACCGCGATCTTCTGATGTTGCTTTGCAACCTATTCTCATTTAATGTAATACTTAGTAGCAGTTTTCACTGTTAAAAAACAGGCACTGTTTTAGAAAAGATAAATCATAACATACTTAGATTCCTAAGAAACCTTGAAAATGCGGTGCCTTGCTTTCCTAGCTGTATTGGCAGGTCTAATGAAAAACAGTGCTTCTCTGTACATATCTGGCCTCTCAAGTATCTATTTATTCGAGTGCTGATCAGAAAGCATTTATATTCATTTATATATACATTCAAAAATAGTCACCTACAGAAATATTTCAGTTATATATTTTCAGAGCAAACTGTAATGTTCACTATTCTGGCTGTGTGTTGGGTATTGGCTCACGGTGTTTGGGCTAGATGGAAGGAAGCTGTGAGAAGGCACTGGAGGTGGAGAGTGGGGGGTAATTTGCACTATTAACAGATCTTATGGTCTTACCTTAAATGATGGTTTACTCTTCTGGGAAAATAATTCAGGTCATAATAAACTGTGGCACGATGCTTTCATTCTCCCTTTGGAGATACAGTGACAATGCAAATAAAAACGGTTTTATTTATTAGGCATTTAAAAAATTCTGTTAAGCAATCTTCAATTTTTATTTTTCTTTTCTTTGCTCTGATGTTTTTTCCATAAGTATATGAAATATTCTATTGTATTTTGAATTATTCTAGGAAATCAGCCTTTTTTTTAACACTTCTAATCTATAAAAATCTAATTCCCACAATTACAATCACTGCAGAAGATGATACCAATTAAATGTATACAGCAGAACAACGTGCACGTGGTTTTAATCTCCGAAGGTAACGGAAAGATGTTAAAAATGATGCGAGATTAAAAAAATTATTTTTATTTTTGCAGCTGTAGTTTAATATTTGAAAATTATTTTTTTCTTAAAGACAATGAGAGCACTTTAGTAGCTGTACTGACCTCCATGATGTCAGAATGTCATTGTGCAACCGTAGCTAAGAAAAGCCTCTGAGGAAAAAAACAAAGGAGCTTTGCATCTCCCAATAACATGAGATGTGCGTACACTGTATGTAGCATTTTGGAATTTGGATTGTGGTAGTAAGTTGCTGCTTTCAGTTTGATTAGACAATCATTGTTTCGTTTTCCTTGCTGTGACAGCGAGGGTGCCTGTGTGCTGCTTAAGTCTTCTTAGTGCTATCTAGGTCAGTATACTTACGCTTTTTTTTTTTTTTTTTTAAGTCTGACAGATAACATCTGAAGGAAATTAGCACCAATTTTCCTTTTCTTGTTATATCTGAAGGGAGAAAAATATTTTTATAATTGATCAGAACTGTATACCACAGCACCTACCGTTTCTGCATTGCAGATATTTTTAGCTCTCACACTGCTTGTGGTTAACAGGGTGTAGCGTAGACACAGACAGCTGATCTTGCAGGCAGACCCTGTGCTTGTGTGGTTTGTCAATACTGCTCAGGATTTTGATGGACTGCAAAAGAGAAAAAGCAGAAAGGAAAGAAAAAAGAGTGTTTTATTTTCATGAACACTGCATCTTTAGTTATGATATTTTTCTATCACAGTCTTTTTATTTTTGAATTTTAAAACTTAAAAATTAGGAAAGCACAGCATCCAGGATTTAGTATGTGCGATACGACATCTTTCTGCATCAAGAGGACGCCACTGTAGTCAATCCAGCCTTTCTCCAATAAGCAAGAAGATTGTTTTGTTTTCCTCGGCAGGCGGACTCAGCCACTGCACAGGCAGATTTTGATAGAGTTTGAAATGCCTACTACTGTATCGCTGTAGAATTTGGAGTTTGCTAACAGTGTTAGTGACTGGAGCTCATCTTGCATCACCAGTTGATGACAATTTTCTTTGTTCCCTCCCACCCAGTTGAACCAAGACTCTGTAGCTGATACGCAATGTCACTTACAACATTAATCAGATACTGCATTTAAGGTGAGCTGTCCCTTGCCTCCTCCCTTACCAGAGCTGTGCTGCAGTATGTATCTTACTCCTGCGAGCCTAAAATGGCAGGCAGGATTAACGTTGCTTGTGCTGTGTGCATGCTGTGTATTGAATTCATTATACTGTGCCTAGTATCTCAAATGTGAGTATATTAAATGGTCTGTGTGCCATATCATGCAGTAGTGAAAACTGGCTTGTGCTTCATTACAGGCTTAGATATTTGAGCATCACCTTAAGAATTCTTTTTCTTTTGCAATGTGGTGAGCTGTTAGCTTGTCATCATGTTCAAACTACATTATTAGCCCTTGGAAAGGGGAAAAAAAAAAGAAAGAAAAAAAAGAAGCAAACCGTGCTTCCAGATGGTGTCACCCTTTTTCTTCTTGCGTTTACTGTAGTTTAAATAATGTATATTGTATTGTTAATTAATGTGAATATCGAATTAAAGCACTTGAAACTTACATATTTATTATGCAGGTAGGAGGCACGTCGAATCTATTTTTAACTCTTACGCAGTCCACGTTGTGCAATGGGCTTTGGTTGTCGAGTTTATATTTTCAGCTGTGATATCAATAGGCTGATTTTCAGTAAATGTGACAAGTGGCCTTTGCAGTGGTCAGCTTCAAGCTCTGAACACTCTGAGGAGGAGAAAAAAAACCAACAACCTTGCGTTGCAGTTTCGGAAAACCTTGGATGAGGACATTTTTTTTTTCCCCACTCCTGCTTTCCCTATTGATAAACTCAGTTCTCCTGATCACGGTCTATTCAAGCTGCTTCCCATCTGGTTTTTGACAACTGCTTCTAAAAAAAATTATCAAGAAGACCAAGAATAGAATTTATTTCCATCGCTTTTCATAAAAATGGCTGGGTGCACTGCCCTGCTGGCACTGCACTAAGTGATACACGCAGGTAGGTTGAGATTTGCATGTTTTACTGATTTCTTCGTCAGTGTTGCAAGAACATGAAATGGGCTTTGGAATGTAGCTTTCGGATTAAAAAAAAAAATTGTTAATGAAAACAACT
The DNA here is from genome assembly GCA_035772895.1 of Perdix hodgsoniae. Classification (NCBI taxonomy): domain Eukaryota; kingdom Metazoa; phylum Chordata; class Aves; order Galliformes; family Phasianidae; genus Perdix; species Perdix hodgsoniae. Next base: position 2,690,584 of record JAPSGF010000037.1, on the reverse strand, counting down.
GTGCCAAACTGTTGGCTTCAAATATTGGCATGGCAATTGTTTTTATCTGCTTTTGAAAAATTCTATTGTGAAAGTGGAGCAATCATGCCTGTTAAAATAATCATATGTACTAAGGGCGTGGCAACGCTTCTGCAACAAAAGAATTTTTGAAAACCCTATTGATTCAATCACATTTTAAAGCTGACTATAACCATTACTGAGCATGCACTAAAAATGCAAAAATAAAAATGGAGGTAGATAAGAAAAATGAAAAACATTCCAATTGCTGTAAGCGGTTTTCTGCGTTTTGTGCGAAATATTAAATAAAGATTAATATGCTGCATGCTTATTTTTTCATTGTTGGCTACAAACATAAACCTTCAGTATTCCTTTTTATTTTAAGGTAGAAGGACTTTATATCGAGAGATTGATATAGATGGCCCTGTCAGCTCACACTGTGTATCAGTTCACTGAAGTGTGTTTTACTTCATAGAAAAAAAGGTTATGAAAGAAAAGCTGAACAGCCATAGGTGCAAAAACCTGATGTTGAGCTTTAAGAATAAGAAGAATTCTGACTATTGTACTACTTACACCAACTTTTGTAATATATTTGTTTCAGATTAATACTGGGCCAGAACCAGTTTCCTTGGCAACCAAATCCTTCTAAAAGATGCAATAGTAGAGATGTAAAATGAAGTTATGCTCTTTAATAACAATACCACAGTGCAAATGGAAATTTCACAGTTAAGTTTGTTTGCAGTCCTAAGTGGGAATCTGATCTTGTTTTGTGTTTCCACGCGGCTATCATTTATTAAACGATGCCATGTTTATGAAGCTGTACACAAGAAAAAGCTATTTTATTCCTGTTTTGCAGTGGTTGTTTCCAGAAACGTACCCTAGTTTCCTTTTTTAATGTCTTGCATGTAGGTCAAAGTTTGCACTGTGTGTATATGAAGTGATAGTTTCATTATTACAAATATAAAAGTAGCACTGAAACATTTATTAGCAGAGAAACGTAGAGAATCAGAAGCATGTTTAAACCACCTTCCACCTTTGCTGAATTCAGCCATGGGAATGCTAATAAATCTTTCTTTAAATAGTGGACGCATTCTGATGATGCATTAAAGATCCATACTGGAAAAGAACTTGTGTGGGATTGTAAGCAAGATTTTATGAAATAAGCTCACTTGTAGTCTACGGCGATTTGCAGACCTCACAGATTTTGCAAAAATTAAGTATTATAATTCCTTATTCTATTTTTAGCTGATATTTTAACAATATTAGTGAAGCCAATTCTTACGTGTACCACAATAACAGATGCTACTAAGTGTCTCTACTGTACTTACTATGCAGTGCATCTCCTTGTGAACCCCCTCTGTACGTGACTTGAGAAATTCTCACTGCTGCAATGAGACTTTTGCAGCAGGGTAGCCATTTTCCTTTCATGCCCTTGACTTTAAAATGACTAAGAGTATTTTGCTTCAGTTGAGGACCCAGCACTGCAAATTAGTACAAAGGAGGTATTTAGAAGCACAGCCAGTTACATTAATTATAGCCTTGACAGTTTCAGTACTATCAAACAAATTCTCATTTATTTCTAAATATACCACTTCAGTGCATTACAAAGATGCAGAGTAACACTGTTCAGGAATATGATTGTTGCCATCTATCTTGGCCAGCGCTTAATAATGATAATAAAACCCATTTGATTAATAATTATGAGACAAGTTTGATGCAGTGCAATATTTTCCAGTTCCACCTAAAAAAACTGAACTGAAAACGTAATAAACAGCATTCCCCCAGTGATGTATTAAAGTTGGCTTTAATTTCTTATTTATTTATTTATCTCCAGTAGTTTGCTTCTATTGATTTTTTTTTAGTCTGAAACATGATACGGAGTGCGCCATTACATGTAGGTCCCCAAACTGCATTTCCTTGTTTATATTTTGTGTGGTTATTTTTAAAGGAAGTTGCTGAGCTAATGCTATGCAGAAGCAATCTATTTATTGCCATTGATATTTATCTTTAGGGAAGACAGGGTACTTTGAGTTAAACTGTTTTTATTCTGTCTTTGTGTTCAAATATATCCACTCAAAGTGTTTAAAGAAAGCACAGCTCTGTTACATGAGCATGCTTCACCACGCTTGTTCCAAATCTATTTGCAAATTTACTCTTTTGTTGGGGGGTGCAAGCCTTCTCGCAATTAATATGACTGGACTCAAGTGTTTTCATGATTCTGGAAAAACTCACTGGCAGCCTATGAGCAGTAATTTCTGGCTAAAGAAACTGAATTATTTATTAAGGAGGATTCTAGTAATTAGCAAGCTGTTTTCATTTTGACTCTTTTACATGGTTTGCTGTATACATTTTAGTGGTAGTTAAATCCATCTAATGCAGTGTCAGAACATTACAGCCAGAGCCACAATACAAAATGTTGTGTAAATTCCATCCATTTTATTCGCTTTGGCTAAAGGGGCAACCAGGGCAGATAGAAACAGGTGCGGTTTTTCACACCTCCAGCACAGCTTCTCAGATGTTATTGTTCTGGGAGAGCATGGGGGTTTTGTACAGTTTTATCCTGGAAGCCTTTTTATAATTATGCTTTATCCATGCAAAGTCCATTTGTGCCTAACAGAAAATCTACACAAAACTTGAGAGAAAATGAAATGAAAAATAATTCAATTAGACGTTATCTTGCTTGCTTCTTACTAGCCTTTCTCATTAAGGTTACTTCTGGCTCTGAACTTCATTTTGATTTGAAAATGCAGGTCTCACAGTGTGGAACTATGTGTTGAGATAATATTTGTCAGACCATTATGCAGAGGCTGTGGTAGTAAAGAACAGGTAACAACCCTCTGGGGGCATCTAGTGCCTCTGTTGTATTTTATCTGGGGAATTGTTTCATTATGTTTTAAAAGGGCTTTATTATGTATAGTATTGGAATTCTGATGTTATCAAATTTGGAAATCCTTCAGCTTTGGTAAAGTCCCTTTACCACTGGATTCCTCCAGTGCAATGTTTTAAGTTTCCCATTCAGCATAACATTTAACAGTCATTTGTGTATATAGATGTGCTTATGACTTTATTGGTGTTTGAGATAATAACAGGGACTTAATGTTAGTCTCCTTCATTTTGTTACAGGCATACATGGCCTTTGTTACAGGCATACGTGAGCTTTAGAATATTTACTGAAATCAAGATACACTAAAAAAAACGGCGCTAAAGTACATAAATGCTAAAGTATAAAAGCTCATATTTTTGTATTTTAAAGCCAGAGTAATGAATCCTGTAGTTCCTGTATGTTATTTATGAAAATAGGATAGCATGTTTGCAGATGGAAGATATGTCTGTGTCTACTTCCTGCAATAAAAATGTCTGTCAGCTCAGTCATAGTGCCTTGTCTGAAAGGTTTTTCAGTTGCTGTGTGGAACAATTTGATTTTGCTTAGTATATTTGGAATGCAGCCATGTTCTAAATAATTTTAAACTACTACATGAAAACATTATTTGTGTTTGATGTACAATAGCATAAAATCTGGATGTTTCACAATGATGAGTCATTTAAGCAGAAAGTTATAGGAAGCATATTCCAGAGAGCAAGAGTTGTCCAGGAAAGTCTTACGATAATATCTGTGACAAGCTGGCCAAAAAAAAAAAAAAAAAAAGTGGCAGAAAGAAAAGAGGAGAAGCAAAAGACTTTCTGAAAGACTGCAAAAAATGCATGGAGGCTTTCAAGATAAAGAATAACTTGTAATTGGTTTTGGCAATTCCGGTGGAGTCAAGGGAGTTGACTAGTAATGACAATTTTTTCTTCCGACACCATAATTTGTTTTATAAATTGGCAAGCTGTGATAGCTAATCCTAAAAACACTGCTTTTCCACTGTCTTCACCTTATGAAACTCGGGAATAGACTGACTGAGCGAGTTGTGAAGCCTTCATTATTTGATATGTTATCAGATAGAACTGTTGGGAAAAAGTTGGAAATAGTTGAGATGGGGGAAGGGCAGTAGAGCCAGGCTTGGTTTTAGTCTAATTTTTTTCAGTAATCCCAATAAAATAATTGGTTTTAAACTTGAAACGATCCTTAGATTTCTTTTTAGGGTATATTTTGAAATACAGTGTCCAGTTTACACTACACAGGTTAAAGCACAATGAAATCATGCAGGCAGAAGCCATGTTCATATCCCTTTGGTTAACAGTACTGCTCTCTTGCTGGTATGTTGCAATCCTCCCAGATGTAGGTTTACAGTCCCACAGCAAAGAAAAACTTAGATGAATTACACAATGTATCTGGAAACTAGTACTTGTCTACTAATTTAGTCATTAAATTTGGATTTTCCACTTTGCAGGCTGACTGACAGCCACAGAGTTCACAAAATTACTGAGATGATCTTGCCGAACATACCTGTCGCTACCACCTCTAAAAGACTCTAACTGAGGAACAGCCTGATTTTAGGTGGGTAAGTTTATGGGGTGAACAAGACAAACTGAAATCTCTTTAAAACACACAGAGAAATACAACTGAAATATTTAACCCTCTGAAACCACATAATTACACGACTTTCGTTAAAGAGCTACCTTTCTAAGAATCACTTAAAAGACTGCTCTCGCTATGGTACACTATGGTACATCACTCATATATCAGTTTTGTTGGATTTGTTCAGCTCCTGCTGGGCTTCTGTTTCTAAAGAGGTTTGAGAATTAAATCAAACAGAATAAATATTTGAAACAGGCTGTTACAGGTTGTTAAAGCCTCCAATGATTTGTACAAACCAAACATATTGGCAGGCAGGCAAACCTCCTGAGCTTGCCATAACGTTAAATCTGGCAATGGATCCCAGTCACTACTGTTCATTACCAATCTGTGCCATACAGAAAAGGTAGAGGAACTCTCATAATACCGATACCAATTTCTAATACAGTTGTTGTATATAATTCAACTGCAAACTGCTAATCTCTACCTTAATACATGACTGTAATCAGGGGTAGTAAAAAAGCTACTAATAGTGAGTTGTGAACGGCTCTTCACAAATTCAGGTGCAGTACTGTGATAAAAAATATTTCAAAAGAAGTGTTTTACATTTTACATGAAATCTGCAAATATTAGAAGTTTACTTTCTTTTTACTATGAATGTACAATAATAATCACCTTGGTTAAATTAAGTCTGGTAGTTCTGCTTTAGATTTGAGGTATGTAGGGATTAACTGAAATAATCAGGGAAACTGATTAATTCATTAATTTTGAATGTGGTCTTTTGCATGTCATCACAGAGTATCACTTACATTACAGCAATTTTTGTTGATTTCCGTCACACTTTTCACTCAAACTTCACTGGGAAACAGTTTGTTGGATAATAGGTTGGCTTGGTTGGAAGGGAACTCAAAGATTACCCTGTGATATTTCAAAGTAGACATAATAATTAAGGCTATTAGGCAACATGCAAAATAAGGAACCAAATTTAAAAACAAACAACAACAACAAAAACCTCTGGCATTCCTGTATCGTATGAAAACTGTTTGCTGTAGTTTACTTTTAATAGACAGCACTGTAAGGCATACAAAATGGTAACAGATTTTCAAAGACTGTAAGATGACACTGGTACTTTAAATTAATCAACAAAACAGCTGAATTAGATAAATGTAAGTTTCCTGAACTTAAAGAAGCAATACGCTTCAAAATCTAAGTTGTACCTATTTTAAGTAAACTGCTACAGACTACTTGCTCAGTATATTTTAGGTAGAATACTGGGCCATAACCTGTTTCCTTGGCAACCACATACGAATGAAAGGTACGTTAGCAAAGCTGCAGATGTGTGCCAGTGAATGCTTATTAAGCAGCCCAGTGCATTTACATATCATGCGCTAATAATAATGCATGCATTTTCAAAATCACCATATAAAAAGATTTCCATGCATGGCCCAATGTGTGTTCTTAATACTCAAAGGTTTTAACTCTCAAACCTTGTGTTTTCTGTGGAAATTTCTTTGTGATTTTGAGATGAAATTGCACTTGCAGTTGACATACCGGGCTTGGTCTGCAAGTTGAAACCTTTCTCCAAGACTGTGAATACTTACAGACCTTCTTTATGGCAACAAAATATGGAAATTGAGATTTCCACTATCTTTCATACACGTGCAGCCATTATAAATTTGAATCCTGCACCAGCATACAGATGCAAGTATGGTTATTCTGTTCAACACCGTGACAAACTAAAGCCACTTAAAAAAAAAATAAAAGACTGGTGTCGCTTGTGGCTCTCTCATTCTAACATACCCATGCAAAAAGATATCACCAAGTGTTGTCTTCTAACAGTCAGTGACAAAAAGGAGGAGGAAAAAGGGAAATATCTCTATCAGACAGAATGCCAGTTGCTCATGGACTTCCAAAATAAGACTAAGATGTAGTATTTAGGCAGTACTTTCTGTGCAGTTGTTTACAATGTGCTATTTTGTTTTATGTTGCTTTATATATTTGAATTTTTAAGATTCTTTAAGATTTGAATTTTTAAGATTCTTAAGATGCTTTATATATTTGAATTTTTAAGATTCATGTACTTAAGATCAGTTTACTCGCTTCAGCAAGTTTATACACGTTATTTTTGCCCTTTATTCTCAAGGTATTAATTTGTATTTAAAATGAAAAGTGTGTATAGTCCTTTGGGTTAACTATGCTACCCCAACATGATGCATCTTGCAGAAGTCAGTCTAAAATGCCAATCATTAAACAGATAGTAAAAATTGGAGTCTCCAAGTTCTGAGCTTAAATTCAGTAACTATGGTCAACAGAGAAGTTGTTTATATGACCAGTAGCTTAATTAAAGCCCTTTTCAAATCCAACAGAAGATTCAAAAGATTTCCATTTGACTTTTTTTTTTGGAGTATGAAATAAGAAAGGTGGTTTCACACTTAACACAGCAATGTTTAGGTGCCATGAGACTACTCGGGAGATGCAAGTTGACAGGTTTTTGTGTTGGTTTTTTTTTTGTTGTTGTTTTTCTTATTGTGCCCCATCTGATCTAAGCTTACTGTCAGGCAATGAGTTTTACTCGATGTGAGAGGCTGAGCATGCAACACAAACCAGAGCTATAGACATCAAGGTTTTCTTCCTGCTGCCAGCTGCTGCCCACTTACTGTTACAGTTCTCCATTGGTGGTGATTCAGAGTAATAGCTATCACTTATGCATTGCTTTTGCTATGCTAAATTTTAGCAGTATAAATGTAAAATAAATACATACACAAAACATTTTTAAGGAATACTGGTAGCCAGTGGTGGCCAGTTAACAGCTTGAAGACCAATTCTAACTTTTAAAACTGGCTGTCCAGCCATCCAGCAGGCCACTAAATCAAGTGTTAGCAGAGGAAAGGATTTTACTCTACTTTCAGTCTAGCAAGATTTGCTATGTCAGCTGTAGGAAAGAGCAAAAAGTGCTGTATCTGTGGTCCCCAGCACACCTGACTGAGAATAACAGTGGCCCCTGAGCATGCAATTTGCCTGCTGCTCTTGTCAATGCAGATTTATATAATTAAAGGATGTTTCCTCTGAAAACTGGAAAAATGAGATGCTAGTTGGACTACTTTCATCCTTCAGATAACTGAATGAGCAACAGAATACAACATAATAATTGTCCAAAATGAAATTACAGGTTTAATTTGATAATTTTGTTGACAACAGTAAACACAGAAAAATAGAAAACGCTGTCTATAAACATAGTCTCAGGACTGCAGTTGATCTGTGCTAGCTAGGGACTGTGCTGTGTCCCAGGAGTGTGGGAGGCCAGAAAGTGGCTTGTCAGCAGCAAAGAAAAAACAAGAAGACTTAAATGGAAATAATGTTGAGAATGTTCAGAGACATCAAGATGTAAGGTCAGCTGATTGTTAGTAGCCATATGACGTAAGCTTTTCTATTTTCTGCTAAAGAATAATTTGGATGTATTTGGTATTGCAGTTGCTTCATTTTCTTATTTATTCTGGTGGAGAGACAGCCTTAAATTTATATGTTCAAAAATTGCTTGTATGTGTTCGTTTAGAGTTAATGAGACATAGAATAAGTCATGCCTAAGATGAATTGTCAAAAGCCAGTGTACCTTAGAGATATATCTGATTCTTTGGTAAACATGCACAGCTCACATAGCTTGAGAATCAAATGATTTCTGCCAGGCTTCCCTGTTCCAGCCAGATTTGGAGAAGCTGGCAGCTGCCACAGGTCTCAGTAACTGTGCGCCTTCCCTTGCTTCTCCCTTCACTCAGTGGTCTAGGAGAGAAACAATGTTATGCAAAGAATGCCTTTTCCTTCTAATTTGACAGAAAAGGGAGTGGGCTGGTCTGTCCGAGGGGCAGACTTTGGGCTGGTCTGCCCGAGGGGTGAAGAGCTTTGTTTTTGATCTCAGCAGCATGGCTGGCTGCTTTGACCTCAGCTGTGAGAGCAAAGGAGAAGGCAGTCCATCCAAAGATCTTTCTCCTGGATAGTCTGGTCTGATTGAGGCAATTGAGAAGGACTTGTCACTTAAGAGCAATTTACTAGATCTGGTAATGCTACATGTGTTGCTGTTGCTACCATTAATAAGGGAAGCTGAGGAATACTGACCAGAGAAGAATATTGGAACACTTCCTTTTTTTTACTAAGCAGCCTAAGCTTTTTCCTTACTCCTAAGGAAAAAATACGATGTGCCATGATTTGCAGAAGTGAGATTGTCAGATTTGAGCAAAGCATACATAGATTCCCACTTCAGAAACCTTGGGAGTGTTAAATTCATTTTAAAGAAGTTTGCTTACAATTTTCTTTATACCTTGCAGTAATATCATGTAAAAAGTAATCCATTTTCTTTGTGTACAAGTGTTTTTATAATGAAGCATTATAATGAGAAGGTAGAATCTGGGGTGTTGCTGAGTTGGCCTTGTAAAGAATTTCTTACTCTGAAAGAGTACATCTGTAAGGAGCTGATGGGATTGTAAATTCAAGTAGCTCAAACCTACCTAAGGAAATTAGCACCTTGTATTATAGTACTGGCCACAGAAAAAGTGATTCTTTTTATAGTGGATTAGCTAGAGTTGCCCTAAGAAAACACACAAAAATATTATTAAAAACACAATTTTCTTCAACTCTATTACATTGTCTATAGATATTAAACTGCCAGGGCATTGAACAGCCAAGTACAAATAAGTTAATGTCTTCAAATTGGGGGTATCTGCTGTATGAGTTACTTATGTCTTTGATTTTCAGAACAATTCAAAAAAAGCAAAATTAAGATGTAGAGGGAATTGAAAACCTAATCTTCCTTAAATTTGTTTCACATAATCTAAAGAGATACTCGTGTTTATCACTGCTCAGTAATGCATGGTTCTTTATTTCTTTTATGGGTTTATAACAGGTTTAATTTAATCCATATTATTGTATTCTTACTGACAAAATGTTAGTCACAAATACTCCTGCGGCACTTCTTTCATACATCCTCATTAGTACAGACTAACATTTATGTACATGCCTAAAACGATGCTGAGGGACACTGAATGAGCAATACACAAAGTCCAAGATCCCATTATAAGTAACCTGGATGTGAGTATGACAGTCTGCTCCTTACGTTCCAGATGTTCTGCACCTGACTCAAGGCCCAGCTTTTTCCTCAGCTTTGTGGTTCTGAGGATGCTGGGGAAGGGGCAGACAGAACACGTGTGGGAAGGCCGTGCCGAATGTATGGGAGCGTCGGGCTGCGTCGAGTCCAACTAATTCCCTCTTTTTTTAGGCAAACATTTGATAGTGCATCTGAAGCACTGACAGTGCTGTAGCACTTGTTTCCTGACGTGATAAATAATGTAAGCAGTACGCACAGAGGGTCAGACAGCTGTTTGAAACAAGTGTCTTCACAACCCTGTTTATTTCTGTTGTCAGGTGAGGAAGAGATGGCAATTGCAAATTCACCTAAGGGTCCCAACAGAACTTATTGCAGGCACAATCATTTTAAGGAAGTATCTCCACTCTCTCCTTTTTGGTGGGGAGTTGCAGAAGTTCAGTGCTGAGCTGCTTCTCTCCGCACACCTTTCTTCACACGAGAAAGGCTTTGAAGGAGAGTAAAGCAAACGCAATCCTTGGGGAGGTATAAAGGAACAGGAAGCGATGTGGACAAAACCGCACCGATGGCCACAGAGCGGAGGGCCGGGCGTCAGGGAATCATTCTCAGTTCACACTAGTTGCGCATAAACAACGCGACACGTTAAAGGTCACAGATAGAAGCGCTAACGAAGCGCAGAGCATCTGCAGCAGCACGAACACGGGGCACAGGGCAGCAGCCAGCAGCGCAGGGCGGCAGCCGCAGCGCCGAAGCCATCCCGTATTTCACAAGCCGCGGGCAAATCCGATTACCGGGATTAGCGCAGCAAAATGGCGGCGGCGCCCTCCCGCCTCGCGCCGGCGGGTCCCGCGCTGCAGGCCGCGCGCCGCTAGAGCCGGCACCTGTCAGCCCGCAGCGCCGGGACGTGCCGACACCGCTCCGCGCCGCCGCCGCCCGCCCCCTGCCCTGGAAGACCCCGCAGGCGTGGTTCTAATCGCCACGTAGCTCGAAACAGTGAGTCGTTCTGCATTCCGCCGTGACGTTGGCGCTTCATCGTTTCTGTCGGTGCTGGGGGAGACCGTGCTCTGAGTTAACGCGCGGCGCTGCTTCAGCTCGAGGCGCGATTTAGTGCGGTTATTGCCCACAGACAGGGAGCGTCTTCGAGCTGCCTGCAGCCGAGGGGCTGCCGCGCGTTTGATGTTTCAGGAGCTGTTTGAGGACAGACAAGTGTACCGTCGCGAGCTGGTATCGCGTGTCGCGGTAGGGCGGCGGGCCGTGCCCGTGCCGCCGCCGCCGCAGCCTTTTGCTGGCGGCCGCTTAACCAGAAGAGGCCCGGGGTTCTCCTGCGCGCGGCCAGCTCCACCGTGTGGGCAGCGCGGAGCCCCGCGGGCAGAGCGGCGCTGGCTGCTCGCTCCGGGCCGGGCGCGGGGACGGGGCTCCCCTCGGCTCTGACTCACGGCGACGGCCATAACTGCAGGAGGAGCGCAAGGCTCCTCTGGGCGCTCGCGAGGCTGTGAGGCTGTTTTCGCTCCTAGGAGAAGCTGTCACCGCACGCCTGGACTGGGAACTGGGGGAGCGCGTTAGGGATGTAATAACGACGAAGAGTTACAAGGCCTTCGGAGTGGTTCCGACGGCTGCGGAGAGCTCACGGCGCTGTACCCCGAGGTGCTCCCCTCCTGCTGTCCGAATGACGAGGCAGAGGAAAGAGGCAGGCTGTGAAAATCTGACCCGAAGTCCGTAGCACTTACGAGGCTGCAGCGTATAGAAGGAGGAAGTATGACAGGGTAGGCCAGGGTGCAAGAATCAGGAGACTGAAATAGGAGCGTTATAGACGTGATTATAGAAGTCATGGGTCACCGTTCAGATGTAGCACTAAGCTGCAAACCAATGCAAGCTATTAAGTATAATTAAGATAATCATTAAAATTTCCGTGCGTGCTCGAGGCTGTTGGGAGAGCGAGGGGAGCCTGGTGCGGGTGGCCTTGTGTGCCATCTGCCCAGAGGGACTGGGGAACAGAAACAGCTGTAAAAGTGATGGTTTGACATCAAATACTGAGCTAATATTGCTGTCTAAGCAGAGATCAGGATCGTATAGCTGGGGGTTACCTGGTTTTGTTTGCTTTTTGTTCTGTTTGCTCGGTTTTGATGCCTGGCCCTGTTTCTGCTGTAGAACAAAATAGTGCCCTGTAAGACAGTTGGATGCTGATGAATGGTCATCACTGCTTGGGAGAACAGGATGGAAACGAAACAGTTTGCCCCCAGAGTATGTTAGTAGTGTGGAATGGAGCTGAATGTAACACTAGTATGGTGTGTTTCCATAGGATGAATAGTAGAAGACAGTAACATCTTCAGAATCCCATGTTTGGGATTAAAAACCAGATAAATTCAAAAACTGTTATAACAGATTATCAAGCAGCTTGCTGTTTTTTATTTTCCCTAGGTACAGGCAACTGGCCCTACTGTTATTCTGTTGATGCTGCCAGCTGGTCTGTCAAGTTTGGGGTCTGAAGGAGAGTAACAGAGTCATCTCCATGTGTCACAGAGTGCACTTTCCTGACAATAGATTTCAAAAGTTTAGAAAGAATATTCCTGGATTGCAACTTCAGTAGTAAAAATTTTCCTAATTGTTATAGTTGTTGTTTGGTTATAGTTGGTATAGGCCTGAAAGATTTCTTGTGATCTCTTCCTTCATTTCAAAATATTATTTATACTTTATTTATATTTATATATTTATATATTATTGATATTTTATATCAATAATATTGATATAAAAATCATCAGTAACTTCTTCTGCAGTGCCTGTATGGAGCTGGGTGATGTAGTCCTTGCAGTCTGCAGTATCATCTATGAGGCATAGCTAGCCATGTTTTTATTTGGGTGCACCCTGTTGCAGAATGGCTCAGGGAGCAGGGCCATGGCTCCCTGAAAATATTGTACAAGCAGGGGCACGGCAGCTCTGAGTACATAGCAATGGAATAATACCAGATGTGGTAAGCGATGAGCTGACCTTGAGCTAAGTAGCAAACAGCTTAAGCAGAACTGTTTTCGGGTGGAATCAGAAAAACAAGGTGTATGCTTGAGCGGGATGCACTCTTGTCTAACTGCAAGGCTTTACCAATGAGAAAGGGACAAGTGGACAAAGGGACATAAACAATTCATGTACTATATAAGTGAGCTATCTGCACAATAAAAAAGGTTTTTTCACTCTCCTGGAATCGAGTCTGCGTCCCGGCGCGGGTAGCGATCGAGCATTTGGTGGGGGCTTCCCCCCCACACACAGCCACCTCTGAACTGTCGGTTAACTTTTAGTACTCTTCATATAACTGTCCTGTGACAGTATTCTCTTGATGTTAGAAAAGGTAATTTTATCTTTCAGTAAGCCCACTGACCAAGAGACACAGAGATCAGTCTTTCCCAATGAATTCTGTGTTTCTTGGTCACAGTAGCACTTCCTCAGAAATTGAAATGCTTTTCCTGTTTTTGCCATAAATGGAATGTAAAGTATTTTGGGAATACTCCATTTGTGTGCATGCTAGGTAGAACATTCTGATTTTACAGCATTTTTGACAAATGGAAGAAGCAAGGCAGGTAAAAGGAAGTAGAGTATCATTACATGCATGAATAAATAGACTATTTAGGGATTGCTTTGCTTGAACATTTTAGTTGAACAGCTTATTTAGTTGCTTAGTTGAACAAAAAACACTGGCTTTAAAACTGTATTTGCTCCAGAGTTTTCTGTATAACTTTACAGTGACATAGGTACCAGATGGTTTGGCTCACAGCAAAAAAAATTACTTGTCCAAAAAGCAAGTGATGGTTTCTGCTATCTTTACAAAAGGAATCTAGGAATCTAGTTTGGTGTTTCACTGAGCATGCCTTTGTATCCCTGATTCAGAGACAACAAAAGCTGTCAATCTGTAAACATGCAAGTAGAAAATGAAAATATTCACTTCTCTTTTTAGGAGGAAAAATTTTGAAATATCTAGTTTAATAGTAAAACTTGTACAATGTATTACCATAGTGCTTTTAGTAGGCCTTGCAGAAACGTGCTTTGTAGTTAAAAAAAAAAAAAAAAAAGTCTGATATATTTAGCAAACTGTGTGAGATGAGCTAAAACCAGCTGTCTCCTATACAGAAACACAAAAGCTCAGGCAAGATCCTACAGGATAATTCACCAGGAGGTAGAGCTGGCATCATTTATTTTGTATGCTCGGGAAATTACTCTATCAGTAGGTCCTGTTGTGAAATGTTTTTGATGTCTGACAGTTGTTTTCTAGTACTGTATCACATGAGCAAGTTAGATGTAATCTCTAATGTTGTCAATGAGAAAAAAGAATCAATTATGCAGTAGTGACTGCTGGCTTGAAAAGAAGTATTATTGTAGTATTTCTGTCATAGACTTCATATGCTAGAAACTATCTACAATTACTTAGGGGGGTTCAGAAAGGAAATAACTATACTCAGTTCCCACGAGCTTTATGTTATCACGCCAACTGAATCAATATTTCTTAGGTCAAATAATGAACAAACATCTTAGGTCAAGTAATGAACAAACATGATAAACCATGATTTAGTAATTTAAAGGAACAAAACAGTGCATTTGCATTTACAGCTAGGGTGAGTGGCCAGATAATTACAGTGAGTGACCAGATAATCAAAATAATACCAGTCTACATTTCTCTCACAGTTACAGCAATGAAGTGATTTCTTGCTCTTTGTGGAATATATATAAGCATAGGTGGTGTTTTTTGAGAATTTGGAATTTGATTTTTCTGAAGTCTGTGCATTGAAAATTCTCAACTGTTGAACTGTCTTAGGAGTTTTGTCTATTCACATGGGCAGTACCTCTCTGTTGGAAACACTGGCCATGTTGTAAGGTACAAATGTTCCTTCAGAGGTCCATCCTAGTTGTACAAAACCATGTCTTGTACAACTACATTATGTTGTATGCGTTTGTTTTTTTTTTAACATGATTTGATTTGCAGTGAAATACGTGATGGATTTCTGATGAACTATCCAAAATGTAACTAGACCAGCTAGAGCAAGAATATATGGCCCTTACATGAGCCTTGTTTTCAACAAAGGATTACTTCTGAATATCTTGAGTGAGAGAGCCAGTGTGTTCTCAGTTGCTGTTTGTTGTTTATGAAAGCTTACCCTGCAACTGGAACTTTATTTCATAGGATCTCAAATCTCTGTTTTAAATATCATCTCAATAAGATGATCAAATGTAGTTGTGTTTTAAAGTCATTCCATGACAGCTTCAGAAAACAAAGCAGTTGTATCCACAGGATCACGGCAAGTCAACCTTCCCCATAACCACTGCCAAATACCTCAACCACATGTTGTGGGAGTTTCCTCAAGGGTTCAGTGAGTCATTTAGTGTGAATCTGGGCAGATACAGCTGCTGGCACAAATGAAAGCTGGCAGCTGTGGTTGCCAGTGAAAGGCGCTGGGTGGGTGGCTAAGCCATGCAGTGCAGGGAAGATCACCTGCCTCTTGCTGAGGAGCTACAGGTGTCCCTGCATCCTCGATCTGTGCATGGGTATCTGTTGAGGCAGTGGCACAGCCGTAATAAAATGGGGAATGTGCAACTGATGGATGTGATGATGCGTCTAAGATTGTAGTATCAGTCAGCTGGGAGAAAATAATTTTTACCTGGAGATCACTCTATATAAATAATCATCCTGATGTCCTGAGAAGCCAGGTTACCTTCGATATCATTCACACTCCTGGATCTAAGTAACTTCAACATGAAATGCTATGAGAAAAGTTGGTATGTTAAAAAAAAACAAAACAAAACTGTAAGAGAAATACAGAACTATAAATTTGATATGTAATTTAAATGAATCTTTTTTCTTTTTCATTGTAGATGACAGTCATGTCCCATTCAAAGGATCTCAAGGACGACTTCCATAGTGACACTGTACTTTCTATTTTAAATGAACAGCGCATTAGGGGTATTTTATGTGATGTCACCATAATTGTGGAAGACACCAAATTTAAAGCCCACAGTAATGTGCTAGCAGCTTCAAGTCTTTACTTTAAGAACATATTTTGGAGTCGTACTATCTGTATTTCGGGTCATGTACTGGAATTAGATGATCTCAAAGCTGAAGTGTTTACAGAAATACTGAACTACATCTACAGTTCCACGGTGGTTGTTAAGAGGCAGGAGACTGTAACAGACCTTGCAGCTGCAGGGAAAAAACTGGGAATATCATTTCTTGAAGATCTTACAGAAGTTAACTTTTCAAGCTCCCCCTGCCCTTATGCATACTGTGTTAGCGAGAAAGGGACTGTCAAAGAGGAAAAACATGAAAAGAGACCCGAAGACTCCGCTGTGACAAATGGACCACGAATTACAAATGCATTCTCAATTTTTGAAACTGAAAATAGTTTGTTTTCTCCACTTGATTTGAGGGCAAACTTTAAAAAGGTATCTGAGACAATACAAACCCCCAGCGTCAGCCTTGACAGAAGCAACACTTGCAAAGATGCAGAGCCAGCCAGTACGTTGGCAGAGCACTCCTACGCTGTCTCTTCAGGGGGAGATACTTTTCAAGGAACGCCTCACTTCGAACAGGAAAGCAGCTCTTCATATAATGCAAGTGAAGACCACTATGAAAATGTCCGAGCTACACCACTCATTCAGCCAGTGAAACAAGCATGTAGTACTACTCCTAAAGCAGCCTTCAAGTCCCAGTGTACTAGTTTGGCTGTAGCAAAAGTACCAGCCTCTACAGTAGCCAATGCAGAAGCCCAGCCTGAAACTGTTAATGATCAGAGAATTATTTCCATTCCAAAACCTCAGAATAAAGCAGGAGATCTCCATTTGTCCAGAGAAGAAGAAAACACATCTGCTAATATCTCTGGATCTGTGACAAGTATTGTCCCACCTGCTTACAGCTGTAACTGCTGTGCAAAATCGTTCAGTGACAGGGCGTTACTCAGTACTCATCTTCAACTCCATTCAGAGCATCAGGAAACTTTCATATGCAAATACTGCAGCAAACAATTTGCAAATCTAAATATACTGGAAAGTCATGAACAAGTCTGTATGAGATCAAGTAGCTTATCTGTTCACAGTGGGAATGAACAAAATTTTTCAGATAATTATACTGCTACGGATGGAAGGAATGAGAGCTCATATGCAAACACAGAGCCTCTATTGTCTGAAAACAACATAACCGATTATTCTAATGCAAACTGTGCTTTACCAGAAACAGATCACTTGGTTAAAGTTGTTGATGGGCAGATATTATATACTTGCATAGTTTGCAAACGTAGCTATGTAACGTTGTCAAGCCTTCGAAGACATGCAAATGTGCATTCATGGAGAAGAACATACCCGTGTCACTACTGCAACAAAGTATTTGCATTAGCTGAGTATCGCACAAGACATGAGATCTGGCACACTGGAGAAAGGCGGTATCAGTGCATTTTCTGCCTAGAGACATTCATGACTTATTATATACTAAAAAATCATCAGAAGTCTTTCCATGCAATTGACCATCGTCTCTCAGTAAGTAAGAAGACAGCCAATGGAGGCTTAAAACCAAGTGTGTACCCATACAAACTTTACCGACTTCTGCCCATGAAGTGCAGGCGACTACCTTATAAGTCCTACCGAAATTCTACGTATGAAAACGTTCAAACAAGTAGCCAAGTTAATGAAACTGCTTCTAGTACCTGCTTCATTCAGAGTTCTCTTAGTTCTGAGCTACCACCGTTGAATTTTCAAAGTAATATATTATCAAACAGCAGAACTCTTGTCTTGGACACTGCTTCATGTAAGGATACAGCATCTTCCACAAATCCTCAGAACTCTTCTTCCTGGGGAGTAGGTATCTTAAATTCTGATCTGCAAAGAGACTTCTTCGCAGCTGACAAAAGAGTTCCCTCTGCTACAAAAGACTCTGGTTCTCATGAGTATGATTCCTCAGTTGTGTCTTTAACTAATGTGAATGAAAATTCAACCTCTGTAATCAGTTACAGCAGTTCTGCACCCTCTGTTATAATGCACAGTAGCAGAGTTTCATCAGTAATAATGCACAGTAAAACAATCACTTCTGTAGAAAACAGTAAGACAGAATCTTCTAATAGTGTACCTAGTCAACCTGTAAGTGATGCTTGTAAGAATGGGTCAGATAATTATGGAAAATGCATTACAAAATCAAAACCTATTAAGGAGAAAAAGAAAGCACTGCTGTGCAACAGAGCAGAAGCAGCTGAGGATACGCAGCACGTCCAAGGATCTGGAGGTTCATCTAGCAAAACCACCAATACTGCTGAGGAGTCGAGTAAAACTGAGACTTATATTGCAAAGCCTGCCTTACCTGGAACATCTACTGACAGCAATGTTGCTCCTCTTTGTCAAATAACAGTAAAAATTGGTAACGAGGCTATTGTGAAAAGGCATATATTAGGATCTAAGCTATTTTGTAAAAGGGGACGAAAATCTAAACACGAGTCCAAACAGGACAATCTAAATGAGGAATCAGAAACGGAGATAAAAGAGAAAAGCCCATCTAGGCTCTACAGCTCAGAATGCCTAGAGCTGACAGAAATGTGTGATGATGTAAGTGATCAGGATTCCAGTGATAAACCATGGAGACCATATTACAATTACAAACCGAAAAAGAAATCTAAACAGCTGAGAAAAATGAAGAAGACCAAATGGAGGAAAAAGCATGGAAACAGGAACACCATTATGGAAAGTCACAGTCCGTGCAGTCGAGAGTATGCGCTCAGGAGTGCTCCTGAAGACAAGGCAATTAGTCAAGAGGAGAACACAGAAATGCCCAGTCTTCATTGTGAGCTCTGTGAAGGAGATCAAAACTCCACTACAGAAACTCAAGAACATGTACATTGGCATGTATCTACTTCAAAGCCTTACATTTGTGAATTATGCCAAAAACAGTTTCAAAGTCCATCCACCTTAAAAATGCATATGAGGTGTCACACAGGGGAAAAGCCCTTCACCTGCAAAACCTGCGGTAAATGTTTTTCAATCCCTGGAAATTTACAGAAACATGAACGTATTCACCTGGGTGTCAAAGACTTTGTCTGTCAGTACTGTAATAAGGCATTCACTTTAAATGAAAATCTTAAAATACATGAAAGAATTCATACTGGAGAAAAACGCTACCACTGTCAGTTCTGCTTGCAGGGTTTCCTGTATCTTTCTACCAAAAGGAACCATGAGCAAAGACACATACGTGAGCATAATGGAAAAGGATATGCTTGCTTTCAGTGCCCCAAAATTTGCAAGACAGCAGCTGCTCTGAGAATGCACCAGAAGAAACATCTGTTCAAAAGTACGGGTCCACCAGGTAGAAAAGAACAGTTCTGCAATGAAAGTGCTCAGCTGTTGGAAAACCAGCATTTCCTTGGCTCAGAAGGAAGTGAAGGGAAAACCATACAAAGTGTAACTCCAGAAGTTACACTCTGAGTGATAGTTGTGCAAAAGAGAAGAAAAATACAAAACTTTATGTTGGAGAAAAAGTAGATTCATTGAATGGGGAAGATTCTCCGCCGAGATAATTTACGAAGATCAAATGTCTTCATTTAAACATATGTCAATATATGCAAAGGAAAGAAAAAATGAAAAGAAAAACTAGTGTTTGCAATAATATAACCTTAATTTGAAAGACCCCAAATAGTTTTGCCAGAATAGACTTCTAGCATACATGCAGAGAGAAAGAAGAAAATAATAATAAAAAAGACCAACTGAACTCCTACTTAAAGCTAGAAGAAACTAGCCACTGAACTGTTCTACAGTGCTGTTTTTTAGTCAGAATCATTCTGGACAAAATAAATACGTAGGTTCAAATTATATACTATAGAAGGAATTTTTGCTGCAGAAATCATGTCGCTTTTTTTTTTTTTTAAACAAAAGTTAATGTGTTTATAAACAAATCGTGATTTAGTGTATTCTACAGTGAAGATGGGCAGTGTTTCATCAGTTTGGGTATGCTGAAGTACAGTTGAGTTTTGGAGTGTGTTTCTGTAACTCAACATTTACAAAACATACACAGAAATATAAACATTTTTTCCTTTCCATTTTCAGTTTTGTAGTTACCATAATATGCAGTAAGTCTCTGAATGCTTGTGCAGAAAGTATGCCAGATTAGAGGCATCTCTGAAATATGTAATAAAGATTCAGTGCAAATTATAGTAGCCAGTCTTCCAAACGGCAGAAGTTCTAAATGTTTGAACTGTAAAGTTATTCAGGTCATCTGTTGAAAGAAAATTTCTCATGAAGTAGTATAGTTTGAAGAACTCTATAATATAAACGTCCACCTCCTGGTGAGTCTGAGACTCCTGTCTTTTAGAAATATCATTCTTCTCAGCAGAAGAAGAGGAGATAAGAGAGTCTTCCTCCACATCTTGGTGTAATGCCTGGATAACAAATGACAGTGCAGCTCACAGAAAATGCTTTGATTTTTTGGGAGGAAGAGGTAAATAATCAGATTCTTGCTTCCATGTATATCCCTGAGGCAATTTCCATATATAACAGGGATAGGACCAATTTGTGGGGTTCCTTGTCATCCCTGTGCCTTAAATGCAATATCAGTACTTTCTATGTCTCAGCATCTCACCCCAGGCATGCTTCATCTCAGTGACCCTTGGCCAAGCACAGTAGGCCCAGAGCAGAGAAGTGCCAGCATTGGGTTGCTGAAAGAAGCCACGTTGGCCTTTCTGCTTCCCTTCTGCTGCACCAAAACGTTACGGTGAGCCTTCTGGCTGCACAGTTTGCATTGCATTCACCAAGAATCAGGAGGGTAAGCTTCTGAAAGAAGACATCACCAAAATTAACAGTACAGTTAATCACATTTGCACAAAATAGTGTTAATTTTAACCAAAATGAAGAGGTTTAAAAAGTTGAAGAGGTCAAATGTCTACAAGTTGCATATTATATCATAGGGCTCTGTTGTACTCTATCTGCACTTCCAATCTGTTATGTACATTCATTGTTACAAAGTGTTAAAAATGTTTTAAGTCTGGACAATGGTCAGTTAACCTCAACTTAATTCTATGTGCAAATATGGTACACAATTTGTTTACTTGGTTTTCCAAAATATTCTAAAGAAAATTATAGCTTGGGTATGATAAAATTACAATTGAAATTATAGTACAGTATTGATTGAAGTAATAATGTAGTCCACTTATTTATCCTGTCATTGATGAATGCTGTGAACCCTTTGAGAAATGTTGGGTTTCATAGCAGTTTTGGTTCCATTTTCAATTAGGATAATAGTAGGATAAACACAGGAAAGTATGATGATGTTTCAAAGAAAGTACACGAAGATATTTTCTAAGTGGACTTGTATGATGATAATTATAGACCAAAGCAAATAAGGTAGAATATTTATACATATAAAGATAATTTTACAGATATTTTATATAACTGTATAGTTCATAAGAAAAATATTGATAGCTTGTGTTAGGTTTGGGGGGGCGGGTTTGTATATTTTGATAAAAACACAATGACTTTGTAACTCTGTATATTATCTACAGTTTATAGCAAAGGAGTTTTAAGATGGCAATGTCATGTTTATAGTTCAATTGTGGCACTTTTATTACAAGTAACACATTGAAGTAATGAGTTAAGTATTAATGACCAAATTAGAATTAAAATAAGTGTAAGAGAAAGTAAATAACTGTACGTTGTCAAAGACTGTAATTTGCTGCATCTGTATTTTTGTTTAGAAGAAAATATTAAATGCAGATGTTAAGGATTGATAAAGAGTCTAATTTTATTTTTAGAGAAAGTTATTATAACTGTTTTTGCTTGATTAAAATAACCTCTTCCTATTTTTCTGTAAGTCTCCATTTTTTAAATTAATACTTAATCTCCACAGACAAGAGATATGCATCTTCTACCATATGTTTCATTATAAGATTAAGCAACACAGTTACCAAACACTCCCTCTGTTAAAGTCAGAGCAGTGAATTGGGAACATGCCAGAACCCAAGGGAAGTGACAGTATCTGCTGGCATCGTGCAGTAAACACTGTGCTGAGGTGAGCAGAATCTACCTGTTCAGTACCTTAAAGGAGTGGAAGACAGGTAAACTGTGTTTAATGCTTTGCAACATCTTAAACCTGTTTTCGTGATGACCCAAAACTTTAAAAGTCTTACTTAAAATTAAATTCTGATAGTGTCCTTGTGGTATAGATTGTATATTCTACACTATGCACTTCCAAGCACTTGGGAATACTGCCAATATGCATGGTTTCTTAATTGCATAAGAGAATCTGAAGATATGAACAAAATAGAAAACTGTAGTGAAAGTACTTCCCCCTTCAGCTAGAGAAGCTTAAATTCAGCATTTAAAGTTAAATTTAAGCTAAGTTTTTTAGAGCATATTGGGATGGTCCTTAGTAGAGATGTATACTTAGACAATCAGAAGTTGGCTACATACATATATTTTTCTGTCCTATTTAAAAAACTAACTAAAAGTTACTTCAAAGAAAGGTGATGTTAAGTTAAACAGTGAGCTCCAGCTGTCATGTAACCTTCAAGGGTGTTATGGAAGAACTAAAGTCACATATCTGTGTCAAAATTGTTGCAACACAGCTAACCATACCTCTCCCTTCTCTGATTAGGAGTTTTCCATCCCAAAGCTCTTAACTCTGAGCCTGGGTTCACCACCCACAGGTCAGACAGAGCAGACAACCTACTGGAAGCCAACTGTAGGTAATCAAATCCCTCAATTTGAGCTATTGAGGAAGCTGGTACTTCTAGCAGGTAAAAATCAGCTTATGTAAAATCATGTCTTTGTGCAAGTTTGTGTTTTGCATGCATACAGATTCCCACATTATGGTATGATGAAGCAGCTCTTTGTCCCCTGAGCCGCTCCTGCCACCTTTATCTCTTTTCCTTTAACCTGATATGGAGTGTGGGAATGAAGAGGGAATTTCACAGCTGCTGGAAAACCACCAAGCAATGGGGCTGATAGTTGTCTGACAGCCAAATTACAGGGCTCTGCGGCATGTAATAATGGTGAGATTCACGTGGGAGAAATGAATGGTCATGGAATCACAGCAGAAGACTCCAACTAGAGGCAAATAATAAATGCTTCCTTGAAACTTTCTAAGCTTTCCTTTAGCAGACTGAAGAGCCCAAGGTGAAAAACCGTAGTCCCCTACTAACTTTGTAAAGGAGCATCTTCCTTGCTGCCCAGCTGAACGACCTCTTTGCTGTAGGACTACAGCCACTGCAGGGTTTTGTCAGAACGCGTGCCTGCAGAGCCTAGAGCTGCTGCACCTTCACTGCTGCGGCTGCACTGGACTGTTCTGCAGCCGGGCAGCGTGGAGCCCAGCACACCTGCCGCAGGTGCTGGGGCCAGGGCTCGTTCCAGATGGCAGCGAGATCCCAGGGCTTTGGATTAGGATCCATGGCTTCAGGAAACAGTAATGTAAACTGTAATGAGAATTAATTCTTGATGAGGGTTGGCTGAAGCGCTTGTAGTCTGCAGAATCCTGAAGGTCGGAAAAGACCTCTAAGATCATCCGCTCTCACCGTCCGCCCCCCGCTAACGCCGCTCGCTAAACCACGTCCTCAGCGCCATCTACCCGGACGCCTCCGGGGACGGTGACTCCGCCGCCCGCAGGCAGCCTGTCCCAGTGCCCGAGGCGATGGAGTAGAGGAACCGCGCCGGAGCTGGGCGCTGCAGCGCACCGAGACCGAGGCAGCGCTCCGTGACGGCTGCGGGACGCGGTGAGAGTAACGCACAGCCAAAGATGAGCAGAGCCCCGGCGGGCCGTCGGAGCGCCACGCCAAGCGAGCGCCGCACACACGGCGAAGGGCCGGGCGGGGAGGGGCGCCGTCACCCGCCGAGGGCTGCCGGGAGGCGGGCCGGGTGCGCGCGCTGCCGGTGCGCGCCGCTCTGTGGCGGCCCTCGAGGGCGGCGGAAGGCGGGGCGGGGCGGGCGGAGGGCGGGCGTTGGGGCCGCTCCTTCCTCCTCGCTCCTCCCCCGGCGCGCAGTGCGCAGGCGGCGGCGCTGGCGCGATGGCGGCCCAGGACGGCGGCGACGAGGTGCGGGTGCTGCAGAGCCTCCGGGGCAAGATTTGTAAGTGCGGGCGGTGCGGGCCGGGGCCCGAGAGGGTCTGGCGGGAGGGCGGGCACCGCGACGGGCCGAGGTGCCGCCGCCGCGCCTTCTCCTCCTTCGCGGCGGGGCGGCATCGCCTCGCGGCGGCGCGGGGAGCCCCGGGGCGGGGGCGGCGCGATGGCGGCGGGAGCGCGTTGTGTGCGGGCGGGCGGGGCG
>JAPSGF010000037.1:2570685-2666386 GCA_035772895.1 Perdix hodgsoniae | reverse complement strand
CGCCCGGCTTCCCGCGGTGCGGAACGCGGGGTTATCTTCGCCGGCGCGGGGCGCCGCGGGCCGGCACGTGCCGGGGGCGGCGGCGGCGGCGCCGCGGGTCTCGGGAGCGCCCTGCACCGCGAGGGCGGCCCGGCGGGGCGGGAGCGGCACGTCCTGCGCTGCGAGCCCCGCGCCGCGCTGTTTGTCAAGCGGCGGTTGCGAAACCGTCGGCGTTCAGGAAGTCGGCGGTGGAAGGCTGCTCTGCGGCGGCCGTCGGCGCTTCTGCGTCTTCGCGTCGCGTTGTGAGACGGCCCGCTGGCTCTGCTTTGGTGGGTGGGAGGCGCCGGCGAAGATAACCCCGCGTTCCGCACCGCGGGAAGCCGGGCGGTGAGCGCGCGGCGGGAGGGGACGGCGCTGCGGCTGCCCGGGGCGCGGAGGAACAGGATGTGAGCGCTTCCTGCCGCCCGGCCCGCGCCCGTTCAGCTCCTTTCTCACGCGGCCCCTCGGCCTTTTCGAGAATGCGGCGCGGGCCGGCAAGTGGTGCGCGTGGCCGCGGCGCCGAGGCGCGCTCTCGAACGCCGTGCCGCGCGGAGGCGAGGATTTGCCGTCGGCGAGAGAGGCGGCCGTCGAGGCGGCGGGCTGAGGTCGTCGCGGCCGGAGGGCCTCGAGCCGCGGCAGTGGATGCGGGCGGCGTCGGGCGAGGCTTCCCCACACCGTGCCGGTAGCGCGGCGCTGGCGCGGGCTGCTGTTGAGCCGGGTCGAAGCTGGCGTGTTGGCTGATGCCGCTCTGCTTCTTGACTTCTTCTGTCCTGCGGTCACAAAATGGATCGGGCTGAGTTCCGTGTGCGGGGCTGCCGGCTGCTGGTTCCGGGCACCAGCTCGGGCTGCTTGGGCCCGTCCGGCCTGGCCTCGAGCACCTCCATCAAAACCTCTCTGGGCAGCGGTGCCGCACGGCTGTGTTCAGGCTTGGGAGTTTGCGTTCTGTGATACTGAACCGAACCCAAGTGTTGTGTTAGGCGTTAGAAGGTGGACCCCCAGGTTTCTCAAAACACCCGGAACTGCTTTTATTGACCCATTCGAGTGTGCTGGATGGTGCCTACGGTTACAGAGTAACTTTGAATGTTGCAACCTGGTAGAGGCAATAGCAAGCTGGAGGCGGTGGGCCTTCATGTGTGGGGGCGCTGCGAAAAGCTCAGGGGTGTCCCAGCTCCTCCTCACTGTCTGGTGCTTGGTCGCTGTTAGCTCTGCATTACCTGTGTACCTTTTGAGCAGATGATGTGCAGGACGAGAAGGTTTGTCTGAGCTGTGGGATTTAGTGAGTTGCTGTTACAGCTGATGTGCAACATGAAAGTAATATGCAAAGTTCATATTTATTAAATATTGTGTATCCAAATTCCTGTTGCTTTAACACCGAGGTTTTTATTAGAATCACAGCTTTTCCCTTTTGTTTAGGCTCGAGCTGATCTTACTTTGAAGTAAAGGTTTACAACATAGTTGCACAGAGAACCCAAACAGTGCTTTATACGTACTTTAAAATCCAAACCAAACTATATAGTCGATAAAAGTTATTTTATTATGTCATTTTTTGCTGTTTTCCCCAAGGAGGTTGTTGAGCTAGTTGGTAGTAGTTACGAACTTGCCTTTTCAGAATAAAAGGGTCAGTGTTTGTTGTTAGTGGTGCATTTTGTACTTGTGCTGCTGGATTGGGCTATGAAGTATGGCGTGAAAATAGCTGTTGTCCTAAATGAAGCTGGTGTCTGAAACTGCGGGGTTGATGCAGTTGCCAAGAAGTGAGTTGGCCTTATTGCTGCTTTTGGTCACTTGTGCGTTTTGCTGCTGGAACCGCAGGTTTAAATATCTGTACAGTAACTGTACATGTGCTGTACAGTTTTAAATGACAGACACTGAATAGCCTTGGATAGAGTTCCAAGCTACAGGCAAACATGCATCTCTTTCCCCAGAAAGCTTTCTGAGGTGGTTCTCACTGACCAGCCTGACTGCCTGCATTTTTTGAACACCCCTTTGGAAGGCACTGCTGTACAACTCCGTGACATCCTTCTCACTTACCTTCTTGCCCTCTATTTCTCTGAATTGTGGAACTTACAGTGTCTTGGTGTTGCTGCTGTTGTTCAGAATTGTGTATTTGCTGAATAAACTGGAAATACGAAAATTCAAGCAAATATCTGATGTTATTCATATATATTTTTTATTTTTCATTTTTAATCTGTGCTGCCGGAAGTTCTCTCCCAGTTGTAAATGTTAAGAGCTTTTGGGGAAGATGTGACAGCTGTGTGCTTTACCTGATAGCTGAGCTGCAGGTCCTCAGCTCCTTTCCACCCCAAGCCCTGCTCAGGAAATCTGTCCTTCCTTCAACTAAACAAACCAAGGTGTGCAGATCTTTTCTCTTTTGTAGGAAGGTTTTTAATATGGAAGGACTGCAGTGTAGTAGAGTGGGGGAAAAAAAAAAAGTGGATTACATAGAAATATTTGTTTTTTCTTTTTTAAGAAAATGTGAGTAATATTTGTCTCTCTGCTGTACAGCAGTTTACAGTGCCGGTCAAGTAATGTTATATCTTAAATGTTTTAAAATAGGGTGGAGAACCTTCAGGGTATTAACCAAAGTTATAAGATGCTGACTAGAAGTGAGTGAGTGTAAGGTTCGTGGTTGCTAGTTACAAACTTCAGCATCAGACCCCCTATGAGATGAGTAGCCTCTTGTCCATTTCCCTTTGTTATCTCTTTGATAACTTCTAACAAGCTTTCTAGCTGAAGGTGATGCTCCATCTCGTACTTCTCTAATTCTTTTCTGCAGTATCTCACTAACGGGTCACTTTCAATTTAGCTTTGTTTTGAAATCTAATGGCATTTAAAACCGGTTCTGTACGTATCCCTCGGTCTGTCAACATTAAGGGTGACGTTTATAAATAATACCTACACTTCCTTGTCTCCCACGCCCAAGCTGCTGACAAGCTCCCTGGTGCTTCAGAGAGCAGAGCTTTACCTGGGGGAGTTGCCAGAGTGTCCGTGCCTGTCCGTGCCTTCCCAGTGCACGTCGCCCTGGCTTCCAAAGGGCAGCAGGGCAGCTCAGCCTGCTCTGTTAAACCATCCTGCTCTGCTCAGCGCTGTCATGGCTTTTCAAGTACCAGATTAAACTTAAAGGCCACCCCTGATCTATTAGACAAAAAGAGAAAACAAAGCCCTTATGATTTAACATCTTAGCAGCATAAACAGTGAAGCTTACTTTCCAACATGCTTCTTATCTGCAATTTTTTCAAAAGGAACAGACATGTGACAAACCTATCTTCAGGCTGCAGACTTTGTAGGTGGAGGTGGTGAGATATTTAGACATGGTACGTAACAAAAATCAGTCATTAATGTAACTATGGTCATATTACACTTCAGTACTTTATCTAAAGTTCACATAATTTTGATTCCATGTTTTCTGGGGAGAGGTATTTCTGGTAGGGGTATAGGAGTGAGTGTGACTGCCGGAGCTACTGGCTAAGTCTGAGTCTGTGTTAAAGATCAGAATTAAAATGGCATAAGGCAGAGAAGAACTACTCAGAAGTTAAGAGCTTCTCTCCTTAGGAGTGAGGACCAAGAAAGCATGCCTGTCAGCAGGATATGAGGTGACGGGGGACTGATTCCTGTCTTCAAAGAAGGACTCAGCAGAGGGGTGTAACTGCTTAAGCTAATGGACAGTACTGCCAAGAAGATGTGGAGGTGTCTACGGCATTGGACTTCTGGGCAAGCAGTTGGAATATGGGGAAGCATTCTTAGCTGTAACCACTTTCAGAAAAGGGCTGCCTGGTGTCTGGCAGAGGTTAGTGCAGTGGCTTACACTCAGCATCCAAGAACTCTCTATTCCTCCCATCTCATAGGAAACTTTCTTGTTCTTACATGTGTTGCGTTTAGTTGATCTATTTTTTTTTTTTTCTCCTTTCCCTAGTAAGCCAGACATTAGGGGGAGAAAAACACCAACACTTGTAGCTGACTCTTTGGAAATGCATCAATCAGCAATAGCTGTTCACTGTGAAAAATGAAGTAGACTTGATGGGTAAGATCTTATTAATCAGCTTCCTGCAACCAAGATGTTCAAGGAGAAAATACTGAGCAAACAGTAGCTCATACAGTGTCTGTCTGTTTTGGGAGCTCATGCTGGGTTGCCCCAGGCAGGAACTTCTCACCCTCAGTGCTGTCGGCTCAGGCCCAGAGTGGAGGTGCAGGTGCTGCAGGCAGGAGTGCTGGTGAGGCAGTGCAGTGTCATCTTCCTGGCAGCATCTTTCCATGTCACACAGGATATAAACATTTCTGGGCACATAAGGGAGCTTACAAATAGAAAGTGAGTATTGAAATGCATGTTGAGTGGAAGGGCAGACTTTGAATGTCCTTTAGAACGACAGGACTTCTGTGTGTGTAACATCCTGTTGTTTTTTTCCCCTCAATACTCACAGTTGTTTCTTTTTGTTTACAGATGATGCCAAACATTTGGTACCCAACAAGATGAGAGACTTTTTCTGTACCATAAATTTGGACCAAGAAGAAGTTTTTCGTACGCAGGTAGTTGAAAAATCTTTAAGGTAAGCCTTCTTTTTTACGTGGAAATGGTAATTAAGACAGTCTCAGTCCAGAACAAAAGCAAGATTTGTATCAGTGTGTCTGTGGCTTTGCTTCTGCATCTTTAAAATGAGAACTGACTTGTGGTGACTACTCAGAAGTGTTAACAGCAGTGTGCAAATCGTAAGAGTAGTGGAAAAAAGACAAAATGGAGACTTATGGGTACCACAGCTGAAACATTCAGCTGTTACTCTGTTCTGTTCCATTGGATAGCATAATGTTCTTTTCCTTGCCAGGTTATATTCAAGGGAAAGAAATCCGCTCCATCTCACCTCTCCGTGTCATTTCCTACTTCTGACATGTAGTCACTGTGCAGTGGTGGAATTCTGCTCTTAGTGTCTGTCTTGTAAAACCTGTTTCCAGAATGGAGGAACTTGAACTTTTCCATGTATAAGAGTTTTGTCTGCCGTGGGATGTTCCCCTGGGTAGGCCTCGTTCCCTCCTGCAAGCCTTGTTGCAAGAACTGCAACCTGTACTCTCGCAGAATAGCTTGCTGTGCCTCTCCAAGCAGTGCTTAGCTGTAGGTTCTCCTATGGTTTATGAGCTTTAAAAACAGTCCAAAAGGTCACAATAAAATATCTGAAATAGTCTTGAAATGTAGTTCTTTGGTACTAAATACTTAGATACATACTAAAGCATCCTTGCAGCTGCATTGCTCCAAAGACCAGAATGATAGTTTGATATATTTGAGGAAGGCATCAAACCTTCCTCATAAAACCCAGATAGCCTGCTTGAAACATTTTTGGTTTTTTTTTTTTTCTCATGCTCTTGCTGTTTGCTGTGGTTTTGTTATTAGTGCTCCTTTTTGTTGTTTGTTTTTTTTGCTGGTTATTTCCAGATCAGGAAAGCCTTCCTGCTAAAATAGTGCATTCAAGAACGGAGTTGTACTTTCTCAAAACACCTTTTTAAAGTTGCCTTATACTTCTGCATGGGAAGTAAGCACCACGGGCACGCAACCAGTTAAATTACAAACAAAAATTACTTTTATATGCAACTACATTAAACACAGACGAGGGGAATGAGCAAAATATTTGTGCCTGATTGCAGTTGACTAATTCAACTGGAAATACAGTTCGATTTCCAAAATCAGTGTTTTAGCTTTGCCATCAGGTTTCTGTTACATTACTAATTGAACTCATAGACGATAATATACTAAGAAACAAGACCTGCTACACCTAATTTTTATGCACTTTGTAAAATTATATTCCCTTTAAAGGGAAGGAAATATGTTCACTTTAAAAAATGTGAGTTGATACGCTTGAATCACATGAAGTAGAGCGAGCAACTGCATAGTCAAACACTAATAAAAGAAATCACCTTGGATTAAGCTACATTTCTTTAATAGTATTGAAATGTACCTGAAACTTGAGAATGGTGCCACTGCTGTTTCAGCGGGAAGAAGAAAAATCTCTCTATAATGAAGTAACATTTTTGGAGGTGTCTTAATCAACACTCCAAATGGAGAGATTTTCAGGTGATACTAAATTTGTATTCCTAACTCTAGAATGTTTTATTAATTGGAAGTCAGTGTTCTGAAGCATTCTTTGCCTATGGGTGCCTTTTAGTCTCTCCTGGCTACTCAGACAACTGTCTTTGCTCCTCTGAGTGACATCGGTATGAAGTTAAATACACAACACAAATAGGGTTCTGTACAAACATGAAATACAGCAAGGTAAAGCATCTGCTGGTAGCAGCAGCCAGAGGATGCTTCCTGTTGTGTTACTAGGATATGTGTAGTTCTGAAGGCTACTGCTAGTTCTGGAAGCTTAATTATGCCATCTTGTTGCTTATTACTCTGTTGATCCAAAGTACTGTAGTAACCTAGGGCTATTGGAAGGAAAATGACAGTTCTGCACTCTGTTAGCTTCAAAACTGTGTACATTGCCTTCCAGTAAGCTTTAATATGGTATTTGTTTCTTTTTTATATTACTTACTGGCTTTTCTCCCAAGTAATTCATAGTCTGTTTTTGTCACTGTATTCTAGTTTGCAAACTTGAGCTGAGTAAAATACAAATCATATTCTACAGGTATCTGCTAGTTACACATCTGTGGAAGTAGTTATCATTGGAATTAAAGCAGTCTAGGAGTGGGTTTTTCAACTGGGAATTTCTATGTTACGTATCAGTGCAGTGTGAGGTGTAATAGTGATTCATATACTTTGGAGCCTGTTGTGAAAGTTCTGTGTTTGAATAAAATGGACATTTTAACTTCTGTGTTGTAGTGAATCCCTGGGATTAAAACCATTGATTTTGAGAATAGATTTGAATAATTTGGAATGCTGGATGATTTTGCACTTGTGTTTTTTAACACTGGTTAGCAGCTGTTTTTAACTTATTTAATGAAGCATTGGAACTTGAGCATTTGGTGGCTTTTGTCTAATTATTTTGAGGGGGAAGAGGTTAGTGATGATATCCTATTTGGACTATCAACCAATGGTTCCCAGTGGAAGCATGTTTATGCTGCTTGAAAACGACGTTGTAGTTTCCTGTACAGAGGAAGCAGAGGCTAAAATCCATTTTGCAAAGCTGCACATCTGTGCTGTAATACGGCACTGCAAATGACAGTGTATGAAGTCTGTAAGAATCCAGTCATTCTGAAATAGGAGATTTTGTTGTGATTGCATTTTATTTCCGGAGTTCACAAATTGCAGTGGCACAAATAGCATTGTAGTGCTGTTCAGACTTCTGAAATGCAAGCTTCCGAGTGTTGGCTGTGGCTGGATTCATAAATTTCCCTTCAGTTTAATGGACATATGCACCCCTTGATGGGACGATACCAAATACACTATGTAAAGTGGCTCTGGAATACAGAGGAACTCAGATTTTTTTTTTTCTTTGCAAATATGTGTTACTGTTATTTGATACAGCATGAATGGTTGTAAATATTCCATTAGTTTTCTATTTTTGCTCACATTCTATTAGATTTCATTAGGTGGAGAAGTACGGTGATTGCTTCATCATATACAAGTGTGTGTAGATTTGAGATGAACATTTCTATCTTTCAGTTTACTGTTCTCTTCTGCTTATGACTTCTTTTAACAGGTCTCATCTTTGAGCGTGAAGCCTGACAGAGGTTAGAGCACAGCATGTCAGCAGCTAGTGAATTAGTTCCTGAGTTGTGTTTCGCTGTGATTTAACCATGTACGGAATAGAAAAATATACTTTTTCTATCTCCAGAAATTGTTTAAGGATGGTGGGTTGGGAGCCAGCTAGAATGACTTCAAGACAGGAAAACGTAATTGAAATTGCAGGAAAGGTGGCACTTTCTCTGTGTGCTCTCATTTCTGTGTATTTCTTGAACGCATACAAAGGGTTTTTGTGCAGTGAGATTGGATGAAATGGTTGCAGGTGGCTTGGATGACAGATTAGCACTGTGGTAAAAAAAAAAAAATTAAAAAAATAGCATTTCAGTGTCTGCTATGTGAATTACGCAGAGTGCTTCCTACTTTAATGTTCTGTTTTTCTTATCAGCCCTTATTTTGGGGAAGAGTTTTACTTTGAGATTCCAAGAACGTTCCAGTGGTTGTCCTTCTACATTTATGATAAAAGTGTTCTACAAAAAGACCTGCGTATAGGTAAGTTCTGGGATACTCTCTGCATCTTGCATAGCATTCAGTTGTTTTCAGTATGTGTGGTTTTATGGGTATAATTCTTAAACTGATGAATTTTCAAAAACATAGTAGATAGTGCTCCTAAATATTTCTTTGGAGTTTGAAAAATGGGATTTGTTTCCTTGCTTTATTATACTTCAATTTAAACTATATTATTAAAATTGTGTGTTTAATTTTCTAGGCTAATGGGATATTTTTAATTCCTACTCAGTACATTTTGAAATACTTCGTTCTCCAATTCTGTTCCAGTGCAATATTTGAGTAACTATCATTACTTTCATAGCTCTAAAGAATTGACTTGGTAGTTGTGGAATAGCTCTTAAACCTATAAATGGACTTCTCTGCCAGTGCAACATGTAAACCTAGTGCTTAGAACTTGCACAAAACATGCATAACTGAAAAGTTACAGGAGGTGGGTTAACTTCATTGTCCAGTGGCTTTATCACAGCTGTTAGTTGTATATAAAGTTGCTATTAAAGCTCTAAGAGTCTGCTGTGGATGTACACTGCATGTTACTTGAACTGAGGAAGGAAATAATTTGTACCAGGATGCCAGGTAATTTGGTATAATAACCGCCTTCCAAATAGCAGTCAGAAGAGCAGAAGGCATCTATCTTCAAAGTGCTGTTTAAATGTTCTTCAGCACCGTTACTGTTCTCTCAAATCTTCATTGTGTTATATCCAGCCACAAGTGTGTTCTTCTACTTAACCTTGTTATTAGTGATATCCAAGATAATTCATCGGAAGTAGCTTAATTGGCTTTGTATGAACTCTTTTCCTGTTTTATTTCTGCTTCATGTTTGTTTCTATGAGTTTTCCATATAGCATCATCTTAAAAAAAAAAAAGTTCTTAAACAGAAATCAGTCCTATTGAGGTACATGTGCTTTTTTCTCCCTCTTTCCTGCAGGAAAGGTGGCAATTAAAAAAGAAGATCTATGCAACTACACAGGGAAAGAGAACTGGTTTACACTTCAACCTGTTGATTCCAACTCAGAGGTTCAGGTAACCATGAAATTGCACGCTTATCTTTTTAAAATTACCATTACATGTATTTATCTCTATTTAGGCTATTTTATTGAACTATGACAGACAGTTTAACAGCTTTGTAATTCTTGTGAGTCAGTTGTCTTTCAGCTTGGTTAAAGAGTAATGTAGTCAGTTTTGCTAAACAGTGTTATTTCTTGTGATGCTTCTCAGAACGTGTAGGAGATCTGAAGTGGCTGTTTGAGAAATGTCTAACAGTATTCTGATGCCAAAAAACTTTGATGCAAGGGATGATATGTAATTTAGACAGCTGAATGATTTAGGATACTACTGAATAGTTTTTTCTGAATTTTCTGAAATGTTGATTGTGTAATGTGGAATGGCAGTGTCTCCATATTGGGAGTTGCTTGTGCTGTGCTCATACATTTATTTTATTCTCAAATACTTTCCACGTGCAGCATTAACTAAGCTGTGCCTCAGAGTTCTACTTTGTCTGTGCTTCACATTCTTTGGATGAGATTGTTGTAAGAACATTTAGCAGTGTGATGTCCCTACAGCTGTAGCTATTGCTGTCTGTTCTTCAGCTATTCTGAAGTAAATACAGATATATTCTTGGGAGTGCAATCCAGTGTTGCTGGGATATCCAATTTAGTATATTTTAACTTTGGATGTTCCCAAGTCTTGGCTTCCTTTTTGGAATTAACAAGAATTGAACTTGCTGATTCCTACAAAATAATAATAAAGTGATGGTGGGGGAGATGTGGAGGTTTAGATATTGGTGACTTCTTAAAACCACCGTACTTTGTAGTAAATTTAAGACTTCTAGGATCCCAATCCACTCCTAATGCAGAAGGTCTACACCTTCTGTGTCTTTTTCAATTCTGGTTCCACAACTCCGTGTTAACACTGGTAATCAGAAGTGGAGGTGATTAAAAGCGAAGCAGAGTAAAAATACTGTATCCTTGAGTTCATACAAGATTTTGGGTTTGCTGTGTATAAATTATTTCCAAGATCGTTTTTTATCTTACATGCTTGCACAAGCTTTTTCAATTCCTTTGCTCTTTCTTTTCCTTCTCAAAATAGAGATTACACAAATAACACTGGTAAGTGAGTTGACGTTACTCTCAGCTGCCTTTTTTTAATCACTTTTATCTAGACGATTTTTGTTTGGTATGCTGTGCTGCTTTTGCTGATGCATGGAAGTATGCCACTTAAGCTGCCTTGCTGAATAACCTGAACTAAATAGTGTGGTCCAGATGCTTTAAAGTGATGGATAAGCATCTTTGTATTGTCGTAAGTGATGATTTGGTAGCTATAATTGCATCTGGTTTATTACATTGATGTAGAAACTTGATAGACTAGATCTTACATCCCTCTTTAAAACAAAGTTAATTTCAGGCTAAAAATTCTTCTTTTACCCATTTGTGCTTTAAAAAATAAAAAAAAAAAGAAGGGAGGTGTGGGTGGTATGTCTTTTCCAGTGTTAATGGGAGGAGAGTAGCCTTCTTGTGGGCATTAAAGAATGTATTAAAAAAATGACTAGGCTTGGATTTTTAGGCAGCATCTGTTCTGTGTTATGTTCTTAGCTGTTTTTTTTGTTTGTTTTGCTGCTAGTAACAATGGTACAAATGGATATTATCTTATTTTCTTAAAAACTTCTGCTGTCCATTAGCCCTCAATAAGTATATGTAAATGAAAGAAAACTAAGCAAATAAAGCAGTACTTGAAAAGCCGAGTAGAACAGTACACATTCAACTGCAGCTGGTACAAACTTCTCAGCAAAAAAAAAAGCTTTCAAATTTTCTAAAATTCATATAGCCTCAGGTTGCTAGTAAGATGATTCTTGGGATTATTTGCCTTGCCTTTTTTTTAATCTTTATATAGCTGGTTTGAAATGAGGTCATAGTATTAAACAAGCCCTTGTTCTGTTCTATTACCTGTAACGTGAGAGAAAGATCTTGTAAAGATTTGATTTAGGCTTGCAAAATGCATAGAGGCAGGATGTTTTATATGCTTCTAAGGTTTCTGAAGGTAACATTAAGGTTTACTGGTCTTGTACCATTGACAGGCTATGTAGGTTTTACAATGGTTGTAGCAATGTACTTCCTGGCCTTTCTGAAGAATGCATAGGTTTGTTTGAAAAAGTGGAGACTGAGGTTCAGACCAGCTTGTGCATTCATGGATTGAAATCTGCAAACCTAAAAAAGAGGAAATATCTGGGTAAAATGAACCACTGTTAGACTCTGTAAGTTCTGTGGGCCGGCGCGTAGCGCTGGGATCTCGGTGGTGTCGACACTAAGATGTGATGTGTTTTAGAAACATTGGTGTAAGTTGCTCTAATTTAGTATGAGAAAGACAGAGATATTCAGTGAAAGCTGATAAAAATCTGGTATGTAAGAGGTTTATGCACTAATCTTACAGAATTAACTACTGTGTGCCGTGCTTACTGTGGGAAGGTCGTACAATTTGTAGAGTCCCAGCTTTCCTTCACTTACACCTACAAGTCCAGTAGTTTGTGGTATTTTTTTCCCATCAAGTTGATGGAAGAGGAAAGTGCAGGACAGAGTTCAAGGGAAATACTGCTGAGTTTCTGATACTGGGAGAGGAACTGGAGCGTAACTGTTAGCCTTTCTAACTCCATTTAACCCACGTAATCAGAATAGCTCCCAGTTGTTGGACAAACAAGTGTGCATATCCTTCTCTTAAATTGAAAGAAGATGTTAGGAAGGGAACATACACTGTCAAAAATTGTCTGGTGGTAAACATACAACAAAATCTGAAATGTAGGCATGGTATATAACTGCCTATTGGCATATATAAAGTACATTCACCAGCCCAGTTTTGGCAGAAGAGCTTTAGAAAACTTGACTTTAGTGTAGATACTTGTTATCTTTTGTAATGTGGAATTAATTGAAGTATTGAAATTGTGGGGAGGAAAAGCCTCTCAAAATACTGTGCTAAAATGCAATAGTAACTCTAAAAGCAAACCATGCTACTGAATTGCTCCAGAGGTTCTGAATTTCAGGTTAGAGATTTGGACGCACTGTTTTTGGCTTCTCTGTTCTTATGCAAGTCTGACTGCCTAACACCTCCATCTTCCTCTAGTCGCTATCAGGAAAGATAATTGTTAATCCACTGGTAAAATTATAATAGTGCCTATCTGCTTCTGAACATTCCTGAGATCTGCAGGTGGAAAGTGCTTTCACGTAAAACGTGCTTATTTGTTGTGTGGGATGGCTGATTTCACTGTGTGAATTATGTCGAAAGCTCTGATACAGATCTGCAGATCAGCAGCTACTGTGCTGCACTCAACAGGTAACAAAAGTGTTCTTGAAATGCTCCATACGTGTCAGAGGAGTGATCACTTAGCTTTTGTAAAATGGCTGTACTTGTCACGGTGCAAAGTTTGAATAACTCAAGCTCTAAATACCGTTCTTAAGAGCAGCAGACTGTTGTACTACTGCTACATGCAGCGCTCTTGATTTGTGTGGGACTT
Source organism: Perdix hodgsoniae (assembly GCA_035772895.1). Taxonomy (NCBI): domain Eukaryota; kingdom Metazoa; phylum Chordata; class Aves; order Galliformes; family Phasianidae; genus Perdix; species Perdix hodgsoniae. Next base: position 2,653,700 of record JAPSGF010000037.1, on the reverse strand, counting down.
TTTTGCTGAGTTTTGTTTTTTTTCTAAGAGCAAAAAAGACCTTTAAGCCATTCATAAGGTCTGCTTACTAAAACGTACTTAGGCCAGCTATTTCCATAAATACTAGTTATGTTGTCCTTTTGCTTCACATTCAGAAACTTTGCCTTGTAAGGCTGTTGGCATGCTTCTCAGTATCCTGTTTTTATTAGGTAGATCTATTTTTGCAGTTGAATTTCTCTGCTTGATAAATATTTTCTTAATGTACCTGTGTTCCAATGCATGTAGTAACAGTTTGCAAAGCGCTTGGCAGGCATCCCAAAATAGTTACGTTTCCTTAAAAAAGAAACCTCACTTCTCCTCCCATGTGATGTACAGAGAGAGAAATACAGCCTTTGCCGCAGGGGATTGACAACAATGATGCTTCAGTTTCATGACAAGACATACATATTTCAGAAGTATGTGCTCTGTCAGCTAGGGGTTTTCTTTCCATTTTGATACTGTTGGAGCAGAACTGTAGTTGAAACTATAGCTTCAACCCTTTGAAAAATTATAAAATCATCTTCTGGGTCCTTACTCTGACTCTTGCCAAATTCATGGTACTGCTGGACAAGAATCATAACCACAGACAGATGGTTTTCATATGTTCCGTTTAGCAAATGGATGAATCCCAAATGTGCTGAGGAGAGCATGGTACTGATTAAAGACAGTATTGCTGTCTTGTTACAATAGATGTGAAGGCCAGCACAAGCAGCCAATGAAACGAGTAGCACTGTTGTTCAGGCAGTAGATGTTGGGAGCAAGGTTCTACTGCTAAATTTTGGTCATCCAAAGAAAGGTGCATATTATGAGTTGCAGTTCTTGAGGCATTTTATTGAGAGCATCCAATAGGCTTGCCCTTGCTGAGTTCCTGAGATAATCCATACCATGCCATCACTTCTGGAGTCTTTTTTTTTTTTTTTTTTTTGAAGTACATTGTAACTGCCAAATGTCACCCTACCATCTCTGAAAAATGAAAGGAAGGAACTAACTTTAGATACTCCTTGGTTTCCCTTCCCTTTACTGTTCTATCAGTATATCAGGATTCTTCATGATGTAGTTGAAAGCTGCAATGGAATGAGATTCCTAAAAGATAATCTAACTGGACTGGATTTCATAATTGGATTTTAAAGGTCACTGGTTATGTCTACCACATACTATTCACCTTCTCTAAATACACCTGAATACTTGAGATTCTAAGGTCACTTTAGAACTTCTACCTGAAATTCTCTTAAATTCATTCTTAGTTTGTTCAAGGGTTAATCCCATGCCTAGGACAAAAAGGCTGAGAGGGGCTTTTGCTCTTATTACTTCCTTCTGCTGGAAAAATTGCTTTGTTTGAGATCTTTGGAGATTTGACTCAGTTCTACAGCTGAGGATGGTAATGCTTCTATTAATCAGCACATCCAAGATAACTTGCACAATGCGTGCTTCAGATGTTACTCCAATGTATCTACTTCAAACAAACCCTAAATGGCTTCTAACTATAAAGTATATCATTTTTCTAGTTAGTACTTCTAAAATAAAAGTTTTTAAAACTATTTGTGTTTCTGTCTTTTTCAGGGAAAAGTTCACCTTGAATTAAAACTGAATGAACTGATAACAGATAATGGATCTGTGTGCCAGCAACTAGTAGTACAGTAAGAAAATACATTAATCCTTAAATACACAGTTGTCTGTTACAGTATGATGTGATCTGTCCCTTTAAATACTGAATGTCTGCACATTCTGATACCAATAATGTTTGTTTTTCTCCTTATGGCTTTTCTTGAAGCTTACTGTACTGGAGGTGTTGGGTTCATTCTTCTGCAAAAGTTTTTCACACCTGCTTGTCTCTGTAGCTCCCAGTGTACTCGCTTCTATTGGGACTCAAACTTCTCACTAGCAAACTTAATATCCAATATGTAAAGACACATTGCAGCATATCAAAGAGCTTCATATGAATAATATGTTTGTGTATGTGATTTCAGAGTGGTAGAGGTTACCAGACAAATTTTACCAACACTAAATAAAAAGTGGGGAATGATACCCTTTAGGAAATACTGACTACTCTGTAGTTTTGGTGTTACTCTTAGAACTGTGTTTTATAATTTATTTATTTAAATTTTGGAGTCTGGAGACTTTTGGAGTCTGAATGTGCAGTTTGCAGACTTAAGACAGAGGAGGCTGAAATCACACATGGTGGCCATTCCACTTCTTGCTATTAAGCAATATATTTAACAATAGATACAGGTAAACTAGTACAAATGCAGCTATGCAGAATACATTGTATTGATATTCATATTAAAAGTATGGTATGGAGATACAGAAGAAATTAGTCTTCTCATTTTGGCGGAAGTCCAGCAGACTTCAGTGTCGCTTGCTTCCGGGAAGCCGTTCAGTTGAGAAGTCCAGTGGAGACCAGTGGATTGCGCTGAGATTGCTGGCGTTTTCTTGTGATTCTTTATGTTCTCAGCATGAGTAGAGTTCAGGAGGACAAGCTAGAATTTAAATTTAAAAATGCAGTTTTGTATTCTGCTAGTACTTCAGGGAGAAATGAGACTTTTCTGCACTTCTATTAACAGCTTTTGGGATAGGCCATATGAGAAATAGGTACAGGCAGAAGGTTATAGATACAAAGGGATACTTAAAATAAAAACTCAAAAGGCAGTCTCGTTCTTTTCAGTCTTGCTTTCTAGCGTGATTTGTTAACTGATCTGGTAACTCAGAGTAAGGTTTTGTTTTTGTTTTTTTTTAAAGTTTCCCTGTCTGAGAATTCAGTGTTAAATAATGTTTGTATTGCGAAACTGCGATAAGGGAGGAAATTGCGTGTGGTATTCTGTTTGTCTCAGAGCTTCATACTCAGATCAGTTCCAGGGGACAGGGGAAACCATTGCACTGTCTATTTTGCAATGAAATTTTCATTATGAAGTTTAATTCAGTTGGAGCAAGGCTTAGCAAAATTAACTAACCTCTTGTTCTTCTGTTGCTTAGTTGATATGGAAGAGGGAAACTAGTTTTGTAACAGAACTAAGGCAGAGAAATTGGTAATGCTTAGTAGAATATTATAGGCTGATAATGCAGATAAGATCTGGAAAGAAACTTGTGGTACATCAATGTGTATTTATAACTTCAAGATAATTTTGAACGTGTTTCTACTTGTGTGGTGGGTGGCAGCTCGTATCACTGGAAATCTTGCTGATCCTATTTTTGTATACCGCTTCCAGCATGAATTAGAACAGCTTTTTACTTGTGTGCCACTAACACCAAAAGCTAGCTGGATTTTTATAACTGATTTATTCCCAACTTTTCCTTTAGATGTCCAGTTTGTTAGTTAATTTGTACATATCCACGCATTCTAAGGTAAATTACTTTTTAATTTTAAATATTTTGACTTTTCAATATAATGAAGAAACTTTGCTTAAGAAAGTTACGGTTGCAGATTGCAGGTTTGAGTAGAAAATGTGTTACTCACCATACCCTCTCCTAGGATCACTTTATGATGGAGATAAATGACGAAAAGGAAGCCAGGTTACTGTCGTGGTTGCTGTGCTCACCCACTTGTTGACATGTGGGAGAAAACTGCGTAAAACACTACAGAATTACATCAGCATTTTTGTTTCCATTCAAGGTTATGAGAAAATCTAGAGTTCCTTAAACCAAAAAAGCTCACCATTTTGTCAGACATACAGATAGGCTTGAAATGATTGTACGTGAATATATTCTGTACGTGTGAGAGTATGAGAAATCTCTTACGAGATGTAAGTCTATGGGGATGGATTTGAGGATGTTTTTGAAATGTTTTTGGTTTTAAGTGTGAGGAACTTACAGAAAACACGTGTGAAATTCTTTAATAGAACATTTCAACTTTTAAGAAGTGTGTTTTATAAATTTCAGAGGTTAGTGATACACTCACGTTTTGTCAGTCACCAGGCCCTCAGAAGTTGGTGTGTTGTACTCCTGCAACAAAGCTGAAAAATAGCAAATAACAGAGCTTTAATTAGGTTAAAAGAAAAAAAAAAAAGAAAAAAATCACATGTATATTTCTGTCCCTATTTTTTTTGGTCTGTCCAAATCTTGAACAAATATTGGCCAAAGAGGAAAAAAAAATAGTGGGAAGGGTAATTCTTAAGTGGTGAGCTATACTGTGTGCCTTTTAAAACCATGTTTTGCTTACTAAGAGGCCTTCAATTTGGATGTTTAGTTACACAGGAAGGCTTTTGAACTTTCCCTGTTACATTTTCTTATAAAATAAGAGAACTCCAAATACCTGTGCTGACTTCTGTGCATAGGTAGGTTCTTGTGCATTTCCACTATGTATTATTTCCTGAGAGTCCAGTTCTATGAAAACGGAAAATAATTAAGCCCATGTTAAGCTATCTCTAAGGTCATGTTAAGCACACACAACAAGAGGTAATAAAGGGCTGTGGTTCTGATTGTTATCTGGGGTTCCACTAGTCACCCTTCTGTGGCTGAACCCAAGTGACTGAATTAGACCTGACTAGGAGGTGAACTGTCTTCCTTCTGTAGACATGTTTGTGGAAGTGTTTTTACTGGTTTTCTGAATCATTTACGTAAAGTTTGGTTTAGACACCGTGAATGTGTCTCCAGTAGGAAGCAGTTTTTACAAGTATAATGACAAGAGCTGCTGAATTTGTTAACCTCTTGCAGCTAATACAGGAAGGAGAATAACTTGATTGTCTATAGTGTATAATAAAGCTTCCCCCCCCCAATTAAAAAAAAAAAAAAAAAAAGCAGCCATTAAAACCAGTTAGTTTGCTCAAGTAGACATAAAGCAGTCTTATACAAGGTACACAACTGTCTAACTTGGTATTATTTGACCTCAGGGAAAGAAAATACATAAATACTGTAGCCAGTTTTCTGAGAGTAGGAGCTTTGGAAACCAGCTGGGGCTTCCAGGTTGTGGAATCATAGAATGTGAATTCTATGATTCTATGAATCATACAAACAAGAATGTTTCTCTGGATAGAGTGAAATTACAGATTGAAATTATATCAGTTAAGTTTTTACAAGTTAATCTTATGAAAGGCTGCATTAGGACTATTTATAGTGGGCTAAACTCTAAACTTCTGTATGTTTGTATCAATTGGAAACTTACTGTTAAAGATCATGCAAGCACCCACATAACATTTCTGAATTAAAAGTTTGTTTTGTCTCTGTCCCTAGTTGTTTCCTTTTTGAATGTGTGAATGAGGAGGGGAACAAGATAAGGCAGTAGATTAACTGCTGACTCAATGAGTGTTCTTTTTTTCAGAACCGCAGTGGTGCGTATCGTAGCACGTGTCAGAAATACGCGGTCGCACCTCCCCTTTCTGGGAGTCTGTGGAAAAAAAAACAACCAGACGGCCAAGTTTGTGTGACCATTGTTTGCATACTTGCTCCTGCTGAAATAAGTGATACTTGGATGTTGTTTTTTTTTGCCAAATTTTGAGTGGTGGTGTTTGCCTTTCGTATGTTTAGCCTGACTTTTAACTCTGAAAGAAACGGCTTCATCTTTGCAATGCTAATATAACTGAAAGGCAGAAGTAGCTTATCGTGGCTGTATTGCCTTTTCTGACATTTACATTTGTAAACCAATTATACAGTATAGTATCTTAAATTTAAATATCAGTTTATTACTATTAATGTAGTATCTGCTCTTTGTAGGGACCATAACAATGTTTATGAAGTGTATAAATCCTAATGGGTGTAGCTACTCAGCTTTTGCACTTGGAAGGCTTCGGTTGGCTTGAATGGCGGAGGTACAGAGTTCCTCTGTCATTATTGAAAGGGCTTGTTGAGTGCTGGTTCTTTTCAAGGACTTATTTCAATCTGAAGAGCTCAGTCTCTACACATTTGTATCTAAAAGTCTCATATTTCCTGTATTAAGACTGCCCTTACCTACCAAACTACTGAGATACAAAGCAAGCAAGTGAAAGCTTTTTACATGTACTGTGACTGACCAGTCACTTGTACCTGTTTCTTAGTCTTTATGTAATAACATAGTAGCTTAAAAGACAAAGTGAAAGGCCTTTTGTATTCCTGTCTACTTCATTAAGCTCGAAGTTTTTCTGCCTTTCAAATGACAATAGCTGCTGTTAGCCTAGATATACAAAAGCATTTGTTAACGCTAAATGTTTACCCTATGATGGAAATAGTTTTATTAGGATTGTCAGAATAGGAATATATATTTGTTGTTATTTTCTTACTCGATTGGTCAGAGGCTTCTTTTTTTTTGTCCTGTAGGGCTGCAGTTCTAGCATGTTGGTATCTGGTGGTTGTGAGCATGTTGCTAGCATGAGATTTGCTCACTGCTAAACTTGGGGTGGGGGGGGATTGCACGTTGCTGTAAGCCTACTCTAACTGAATCACTCCAAAGTCTTAAAAAAAAAAAAAAAAAGAAAGTTTGCTGTAGGCGTTGTTTAGGACCTTAAAAACATCTGCAATATTCAGCCCTTAGGGAGTAAGAAACCACTGTGGTACCGCTGAGTTGATGTAATGGCTTCCTACCTGTAACAGCTACTTATCTTTCACTGCCTTTGGAGCTTGAGAGATCTTCTGTATGACTAGGTTAATTCAAGCTGCTAATCTGACTGAAAACTGGCTCAAAAGCTGAATAGTTTTCTGTAAGATTAGTAAACAAACAGCGTTGGTGCAAGGGAGAAGAGGGATCCTCCATCTATGTGCAGCTGGGATGACCTAGCTGTACTGTGAGTTGAAGCGTCTGTAGCAGAATGTGGGCACCCCAGAGGAAGGGATGGTCACGATGGGCTAGCTTACTTAGACTGAGAGTTGGAAGTAGAAGAGGTCACATAAATTTGGAACAAATTCTGAGCTTGCTGGGTTGGAGGAGGAGAGGTTTGGGAGTGCTGAGTGTTGTTAGTGGAACTGGGGTGGTAGTACTTTATTATTATTTTTTTTTTAAAGGTATTGGAACAAGGCAGGCTGTCTGAGCTGTAGTTTGCAGTCCAGCTGGGCAGGAGGAGGAAAGGGAGGCAACTGCCTGCCTACACAGGGAGATTGACTGCAATATGAGATTAGCTCGAAGGGACAGTTCTGGATGATGAGTCTGGAGATTCTAGTTCTATTGTGGAGTGCTGTAGTTGCCTGGAGAATGCTTTCCTGCTTGCTGGAAATCTAGGTGCAGGTCATACAGTGATCAGGAAAGGAGTTAGGAACTTCGTACATTGTGAAATCTTCTTTCTATAGCTGCTTGTGTCTGTTTGCTATGGAACACCAGGCTGCATGAAGAGAAATTTTGTTGAAATAGTTGAATTCTATCCACTCTGACTTGATCCACCGTCAGTTTCCTCTGAGTGTCAGATGAGGCTGACTTACCATTCTGCACTTGCTTTAAACGAACACAGTATGCTTAGTGTTACAAAATGCCTCCTAGTTGGAAAGGTCAAGTCGTAGCCACCTCCATCAGCTACTTCAAACTACTGAAGTTTAGACAGTTTAATTTTGTCACCACTCTTCTATGTCATGTATGTGTTGGAGGAGGAATCAATTAATGTTTATGAAACAACTGGATGTTTTCAAGAACCCCTTTAAATGGTGGGCTTGTAATCAGTGGAGGATTCATTGTGATTCAGAAATTATTGAAATGCTGAGGGCCGCGTGCTTATGAACTGGAGGAAAAATAACAAATGATTGTGTGGTGGCTCAGCACTAGATGTTCCCTGAAGTGGCCAAGACAAAGGGACTTTTCGGAGGAAAATAGCCACTGGTTTATAATAGTGCGTGGTCCAAAAGGGTGGAGTTTTCAGGAAGCACAGGGGTGTTACTGTCCATTTCTTCCCAGCTTGTGTTTGAGCTTAGAACTCTTGTTAGTCTTCTGACATTGTTTCCATTGCATGGAAAAGACATTTACTTAACAGCGTTTAACTACTGCAGTTTCCTTAAACTTTGTGCTTTCTGTTGTGTTACAAACTACTGTGTAACCCCAAACTGCACGTTATAGTACTTAAAATATCTATTCCATTACTTACATGAATTTAGAGCAGTTTGCTTTCTTTGTAAATGATATAGATCTTAACTTTTTTTCTCAAACTGGCTAATTACATGACCAAAATTTATTTGCAGCAATATAGTTCAATTCCAGCCATATGTTACTTAAAAAGATTATTTAAAAAAAATAGATTGAGCAGAATATAACATTCAGATCTTGTCTTTCTTAATTGCTTGTGAAATTTTGTAACCTGCTGAATGTTTCTGGACCTGTAAATACCAAAACGTGCATGGCTGCATTGTTTTGCTGGAAATTTTTTGCTCCAAGTTTGCAAACTGCTTTGTTTAACTTCTGTTGTTTCAACTGTCCATAGTAGGCACAGCTCTGCTGCTAATCATGTTGCTTCTGTGGTGATTCAAAAAGGTTGCAAAGCTGATCCAGAGAACATAATTTGATAATCATCCTATCTTTTGTATCAGGAGTGATGGACAGTGCACCTTTTTACATCTTAATCATCAACGTGTTATAAGCATTAATGAAAGAAAATAGCCTTTTGAAAAGGGCAGTTTACCCTTGATCATATGCTGTTGTGAAAAGTGTTTGGAAATTCTTCAAGTATAATTTCAAGGGTAAACCGTTTTTCCTCCTGTGGCTGGATAGTATGGATAAAACCAAGATGTGCTTCATCTATCACTCCATTAGTTTTGGATGCTCATGTTTACAAATGTAGTTGCTACTATCGTGGATGAGGCCAATAGATTTTGTGGGCCTTCATAAATCAAATTTAAAAACTAATGAAGTCCGCAGTTTCCACCAAGGTGGGTGTATTGTTTTACATGGAGTTTTGCCATGGATGTGTGATACTGGAATGTTGTTGTTTTTTCCCCAAGAAATTCCAAGAATCTTGTCCACACAGAGCTCCTGAAGTCTGACTGTGTGCTTGAGTATTACTGCCTTTTTTTATCACCCAGAAATCTGTAGTTACAATCTACGTTGAATTACATGCTGTAAAGTAGGACAGGACTTGAAAAATGTTTTCTAAAAAGGACTTCTTGCATTACAATATATTTATTTTTTATTACAATATATTATATTTTTTTAGCCCAAATAAATTGATCTGCTCTTTCTGATTGCCTTTTTCTTTTAGCATAAAGGAGTGCCATGGGTTGCCTCTTATAAATGGACAGAATTGTGACCCTTATGCAACTGTCTCTCTTGTGGGTCCTTCCAGGTAATGTTTCATATAATGAGAAATTAATCTAAAATGGTGTCATCTTAAAACCTATTGCTTTATTTTCAGTTTAAACAAAAAGCGTTGAATAAATAGACTTTGAAATGAGATGACTTGTTTATCTACTTTTTAAATAAGTAATCCTGAATAGATGTTGGGGTTTTCATTTATGAAAATCTCATATCATGCATTCACTATCCACAAGTTCCAATAACATTTAACATAAGCTAGCTCTCAGTTGTTTCTTTTCTGCTGCCTCAGGCTTAAGTTCACCCATTCTTCACGGTGCAGGGGAGTTGTCACTGTGAGCACAGCATCAGACCTCTAATGTTAAGCTTGTGTGTGTTAAGTACTTTTGAAGAAGTGTCCCTGAGTAAGATCTAAGTGAATGGATGGGATGATGGGATGGTTTTTTCCTTCTTCTAAACGGATGTGAAAAAAATTTAGGTGGTGGTGTTTTTTTTTTAATGTCAAATTTGTGAAGAGAACTAGTGACATCTAGTCATTATACTTAAGAAGAATGTTGTTGACAGTCAAAGAAAGTAAACTGGCAATTGTTTCCTGTGTGAGTCCTGTGATACAGACTGAACTCACACAGTATTTATCCCATTGGTATGGGAATATATGTGCAAATCTGACAGGACTTGGAAAGTTAAGATTTTCCAGTCTCATGCATGTGACTCACATACCATGAGCAGAATATTTATATGGGTAGTGCCTCCTGAAAACAGTTGGCTGACTGGCTAGGAGACAATTTCTCCTCTTTGTTTGCTGTTTTTCTTCACCCACATTTTTTATTTGTTCCTTTTATATACCAATTTTATACTATCATAGTCTGTTGCTAGCTTAATAAGAATTCATTCTTTTATAAGCATGTAAAATAAAAAAAAATCTGATTTATTTATATAAACCAGGAGGAAGTGGGGAGTATTTGTTTTATGTGTCCTGACACTGCTTACCATCCAGCATTAACAGAGGTTTCTTGAAATGAAAACATTCAGTGGCTTGGTATAAGCCTCTATCTGTAAAGAACTTGGCAGAACTTGGCAGAACATGGCAGTTGAACAAGACCAGAAAAACTGTGCTCACAACTTGCAGGCAGTGGTAAAGAAATTGTCTTCAATTTTAAGTTTGAGATGCTTCAAGAATTGTTGGTACATTGTACTTGATTCATGCAAGGTGTAGTTGTGAAATGGGACATTTACTGAAGAGATACATGGTAAACATAGGTGCTTGAATTTAACATCTCAGATTGTACGGTGAAGATATAATTAAGAATTTCTTAATTAACCAGTGAACTCTAAAATGACCCCAAAAAAACCCACAACTGTTTAAACTTAAATGCATAGGCTCTTCTTGACAAGAATATGTTTATAATTGTGTACTTAAGTTGTTTCTGGTTTAAAAAAAAAAATGTTTACCACATTGGAACAGGAATGACCAAAAGAAGACGAAAGTGAAGAAGAAAACAAGCAATCCGCAGTTTAACGAAACGTTTTATTTTGAGGTAACCTTTTGTGTGGCATTCTGTTCATCTGTTTTGTGCAATACTTCACACAATTTGAAGGAAGCTGTGTAGCAGTATAGGAGCAGAAAGCTCTGTTCAGGCACATGAAGGAGCCTTTACTAAGCCCCTTAGGTTGAACGACGTACTTAGACCCCAGATTGCTTGGGACTGCCAGCCAGCAGCATTCTCCTTATAAGCACCCGTGAAGGTAACTTACTATCCTTAGTAACTTTATATGGCATTTGCTGCCATCAGAGTTCTGTCAGAACTTAAACCTGTCCTGTGGAATTCAACTTGGGCTCAATGCTCTTGAAAACATTTAAAGAACAAAAACAAACAATAAAGATCTTGTTTCCTTAATAAGGTAATGCAGTGATTATTAAAAGAAAAAGCATATTTCATGATTTGATTAAAAAAACAAGTTACATTATTTAGAATTTGATTTTACTTCCATTTGAGTTGCCCTACAGAAGCCAAATTTATGTTTTTATCTGTAATGAAATACTACATTTACATGTATAAGGATACAGTACTGTTCATTTGGCTGTTAAAAGTAGTAGAACTTGTGCTTCAAGTTTAGTATAATTTACTGTATTTATATAGATCCTAATCCTGTTGTATGCCTTCACTAAGAAATTGCTGCTTATGCACAGACTAACACAAATTGCATGTGTTTTACTTGACCTGCCTAAGATACTGAGCATCTTGTCTTTAGAGGTAGGGTACTTGGATAAAACTATGATCAAGAAGCACCTCTATAGTGTTGTCTTACGATTTCTTGGCATTAAACTGAGAATGTCATCCATCAGTCCAGTAATGAGAAGAGAACAAAAATAAGAGGATGGTGTAACTAGGGCAAGAAAGTTGGGTTTATTTGTTGTTTTTTTAATGTTTCAGCTCACATCAGTGCTTTCTTCTGGCTCGTGATGAAGCCAGTGAGCTTTTTGACAGTTTAATGCTATACTTCCTCCTTTTTTTTTTTTTCTAATAGATCAATACTGTAGTTCCCATAGATCTCAGCTAGCCCTCATTAGACTCCAGCATGAACTCTTTTTGTTCCATTATTTTCCTTTCTGTTCAAAACTAACTTGTTTGGTGAACTGAACGTTTTTAAAAATGAATTAATTATTATATATACTGTAGTTAGACTCAAGGTTTGCTTGCTTTTTTTTTTTTTTTTTAAACTATTATAATACAATAGTAAATAGTATGTTAATAGGAAGATTTTACTTGCAGGTAACCAGGTCCAGCAGTTACACCAAAAAGTCCCAGTTTCAAGTGGAAGAAGAAGATATTGAGAAACTGGAAGTCAGGTATGTTCAGTAGGTTATTACTACGATAAAATATTGTAATTTGAGATTATAAAAGCTGTCTTACTGTAGAGTAGCTCTAGAGAATTGCTGGTTAGATTTGCACTAAAAATCCTTTTATTATCTAAGTTTTGTAGTGTGTTGATTACTGAAGATGGAGGAGTTTGGATTATCAATTAGGACTTCAAGTTTTTGGTTGGTTGTTTTTTTTTCTTATGCAATGATAGTGTATCTAGTGGCCTCAACTTCTTTCCTGTGTCTGTGGGTGAGGAGGTATAAAGAGGACCTCCTGTTGATACTAATTTGGGCAGAATACTGATTACAGAACTTGTACTGGACAATAAAATCATACCTGATGTTCAGTTATGGTTTTAAGTGCAGTTAACTGTATTTTTAGAAAAAGAGAGAAAAGCCTCTTAAGAACTTCTCAGGGTTTTGTGTTCCTTCTTAAGGAAATGTTTGTTTCACTTTTTCCTTGCAAATGTGAAGAATATTTCAAAGTATACTCTTCTACTACTTCTTTACCCTTAGAGCAAGTCAATCTGTATCTTCTCAATGTAGCTAGGGCAGTCAAATGCTCCAGTACTCAACTTCTTTATCATAGTCATGCACGTACATGCACTAGATTCGCTGAATGATAAAGTCTTCAAGGCTATCGTAACTTTCCTAAAAGGCATCAGGAGAACTTAGTGGTTAGTTCTAATAGCCATTATAGAACTAAGTTTGTGCATTTTTAATTATTAGCTTCGAGAATATCTTTATGAGTATTATGTTTATCATTATATATGCAAATATATTTAGAAAAGTAGTCATGCCCCAACAAATCTAGTATTAATTTTTTTGTTCTTCTTAACATCTGCTGTCTTTCAGAAATGTCAGCGAGGTAAGAAGCAATAGAAAAAAAACAAAAACACAAACAATAAAACAACCCAATGAGCGTGTCTGGAGTCTGTGATTCCTTTTTAAGATTGTAAATATACATGCTGCTCTTTGGAAAAACATGCGCATGTGTCGGTGTGGCATTGCAGTGTGCCCAGCTGTAGCAATTAGATAGGGGGGTGTAAATCTATCAGTTAAAATGTTCACTTGAATTATTCGAGAAGAATCAATTTTGGGGGTGGAGGTTGCTCAGAATATATGTTGCCTATGGCACTGTTTTTATTTTATTTTTTTTTTACTGATGGGAGGTTTACAAGCCTAACTTTCACCATTTGTTTATTGTTTATGGATTAATAAGCCACTTGTTTGATTTCTCTTGCTTTAATTAGAATGGAGTGAGGTTTCTAACATTTCCTGCCTGTGTGCATGTGGATTAGTGTGCTGTTAACTGAAGTTTTTACTTCTCTGGAGAGGAAAAACAAATAAGTCCTGTTATTATTTTCAGAGTGGACCTATGGAACAATGGAAATTTGGTACAAGATATCTTCCTAGGAGAAATTAAAGTTCCTGTGAAGGTGTTAAGAAATGATTCCTTTCAAGCATGGTGAGAAATAATGGCTCAGATGTTAATTTCCTTCTATGCTGTGTATCTCCCCTTGCAAAGGATGTTTTATTCTAATTTTGCATTGGAGTACATTATCCTGCTTGAATTGCAATAGTCTGGTTCATCTGAATAAGTTTAGAATTTTGTACGTGGAAATTACAAAGGGAGAATTTTCTTGCTGAATGTGTTAACCTTATCAGAGGGTTCGTGTACCTCTTCCATTCTGCCAGTCTGTCTTCTCCTGCTAAATATTTAATGTATTTGAGCAGAAGGTGCAGAGAGTGAAGAAAAGGAAGGCTGAGCATAGCTGTCAGCTTGCTGAATTTTAGTGATCTGTATATAATTTTCAGATTAACTGGAAAACCTGGAAATTCTCAGAACTGTATCACTTGTAATTAAATTTGTTAATTTTCCAGAATGACTGAAAAATCAGACAACATCCAAATCTTAAGAGTTCAGCTTTGATATATGAGGTTTTAATCTTAGCATTTGAGTATGATCCTAAACATGGTAAATGTCCATGTCAGTATTTTGAAATACACCAAGTGAAAAAAACAGATTCAGACCTGATTGTCCAGCACTCTGAGCTGATCCAAAGCCATATGACCATATTAACATAATGAACTACCTCAGTTAAAAACATGCCAAGAGAAAAGTTACCTTAGCATGGACTTACTACCACATAGTGTTTGTATAGCTTTTTGAATTGGGCATGGCTCACGTGCACTTGACTTGAAGTGTAGAGGGCCTTCTGTTTGCTAATACACTTTGTATGTGTACTTTACACGTGAAGGTCTTCCTAATCCAATTATAATCTGTTTATAAACATCATTCTGTGATCTAAAAGCACTTGCTTTTTCTATTTTTTATTACTAATTTATGTGAAATGTTTTGAAATGCAATGGGACTACAGAATATAAAGCAGTATCACTAGTACTAAGTATTGGAAAAATAAGCCTGATGCATGCTGTCAAGTAGAGGCATTCCTTGTAAATTAGTTGTGCATTGTATTAGTGTGCCTTCAAGGCAGCACATCTGATTATTAGGAAGAAAAAAAAGTCCAGTCTCCTGATTGTCTAAGTAAAAGCATACGTGATTATGAAATATTTGAAGTTGGTCAGCCAAATGTTGAAATCATACTGTGGTGCCATAAGCTGTTAACATTTTTTTGTGGGACTGCACCTCCTGTTGGAATGAAATTGAACTACAGCAGAAGTCAAAGAAAAATCGATTTAAATGTATCTAAAGTGGGAAAAAAAAAAAAGCATTATCCTAGTTGAGGTATAGGAAATCGATTCTGTTGTTTGGGAAGACACAAGAAAAGCAGTATATGTTCTATTATGTGCTGAGGATGCATGAAATACTGCTCCTTTTTTTTTCTTTTGTCTCAGATTTTCTTACTGTGAATTTCATTGCCAGTTGTCAGACTGGGTTCTTGTGTTACTGAAATAGTACTATGTGGTATTTTGTGTTATTCTAAAATATTGAGATATAAATTTAATCAATTTCACTAACATTAGAATTCCCCCTTTTTTTTTCTTTTCAGGT
Source organism: Perdix hodgsoniae (assembly GCA_035772895.1). Classification (NCBI taxonomy): domain Eukaryota; kingdom Metazoa; phylum Chordata; class Aves; order Galliformes; family Phasianidae; genus Perdix; species Perdix hodgsoniae. The sequence continues at coordinate 2,638,676 of JAPSGF010000037.1, read as the reverse complement.
ACTTACTTCAACCAAGAGAAAATGGTAACAAATCTTCTAAAACTGATGATTTGGGATCACTTAGATTAAATATTTGTTATACTGAAGACTGTGTACTTCCGTCTGAATACTACGCTTCTCTAAGAAATTTGCTGCTAAAATTGTCAGATGTTCAGGTACTTCTGCTGAAAATTACTTTTCAAATGAAGACTTGAAATGGATTATGCAGTCCTGTATGAGACCATGTGTGGAAATATGCAAAGTTAGAGTTTCTTTATTTCTTTGCAGTACTTTTGTCAGAACTCATTGAGCAACTTGCAAAACACTTTGTGTTCCAAAATACCAAAATTATCTATTTTAAAAGAACCAGCAAAGACAGTGAAGTAAGTGGTGCTGTGTGACTGGAAGTGGTAAATAATTCTTACATATTGATTGTTCTTTTCAATGTTGTCTTCTTCCACGGGCTGTTATCAGCCCTTGCATTTAGGGGTTTTTCATGCACATGGACTCATTATTGGCCCTGAAGGCGTCTATAACCACCCTTGCTAAAAATGGTCTGCTTTAGAACTTTTTTTCTAATTCCACCTCTTCTGGATTGCTTCCGTCTAGCCCAGTATATTAATAAGCTGGATTTTTCACTTGGACATGGTGACAAAGTGACAAGTCCAGTAGATAGCAAAGCATTGTGAGCCAGGAATTAAATTACAGTTAGTAGGCTTTATATTCCTTGGTCTTATATCATTTGTTCATTTCAGTATTGATGAATTATTAGCAGAGGAAAAGGAAGGTGAAGTGGAAGCAAACCCACAAAAATTTTTGCTAGCCAACATTCAAATACTAATTCACTGGAATTCAGGAAGAGCTGGACACAGCTCATTGGCAGACAGTGGCTTTTTGACTTTATTAGTTTTGCATTAAAATTTGCAGCTTTATAATGGAGACAACACTTAATGAGTGTGGGAATGTAACTTTATAACTACCGTATGGAAAGTCCTGCAGAGGTATGTGGCTTATAGTTGTACAGCTGCTTACTGCCTCTTACTGTCTCTGTGACGAAGCCGTGTTCTTATCCTCTTGGGAGAGTCGAGAGGGAGAATTTCATCCTTAAGTATAGAGTTGATAATAATCAATTTTGAATTAAATATTTCAAGAGAATGGAAACATATAATTGCCATACCAGAAAATGAAGCTTTCTGTGGCTTATTTGTAATCTAGCTAAATTTGACTCGATCTGTACTTTACCACGTGTAAGAAGAGCATTTAAGTGCTTCACTCACGATTTTTCTTGTTCTGCTTTTCCATAGCCAATTTCTGCATCTGCTGCCTATATACTATGTGAAGTTTGTCGAGACAAGTATGATGCTGTTCTGCCTCTTGTACGCTTGCTACTACACCACCATAAGCTAGTTCCATTTGTTGCTGCAGTGGCAGAACTAGATCTGAAGGACACTCAGTATGTATTCCTCATCAAGTTATTTCATGTCTCATCAAATTGTTTGTATTTCCACAGGACTTCATGATACAACACTGATAAATGACCATGCCAGATCTAATTATCTCATGTAAAACCTTTAATGTGCACTCTGTGGCTAGGAGGTAAATAAAGTAGACCTGAGTAGTGGCTTCTGAAGCCCTGAGTTGTGTCCACAGAGGGGATTTTATCACCACAGCATTGTTCGTTTCAAAGCTGACTTAAGCAAGGTTTAATTTAAGATAAAAACAGTTCAACTGTGTTGAAAGAGGTGACTCGTGGAAAATAAATTTTTACACTGCATTTTGATACGCACATTCCTTTGTTATATTTTAAACTATAACTAATGGAGATTACACTAAATTCATTAGATTAGACAGGTTTATTTTGCAGAACTGTAATGAACAGCTGTAACACAAGTCTATGAAGTGTAACTTTAAATTTCAGAACCAGTACTGGAGGAATTGTAGTATATCAGTCAGGTACAAGTCTTCATTATTTGGAGAATTTTCTCCAGTTGTTTTTTCTCACATTCAACACTGAATTATATCTTCCTTTGACTAAAATTTCTCAGGCTTTTCCTTTCACTTTTTATTTGTTCCTGGTTTTGCTAGTAGCTAAAGTATTGTTACCTATTCTCTCTCTGTTCACTGGGTGCCCTTATGATGGGCCTAGATTCCTAGGTTCTGAAATTCCTGACTGAAATATACTATAAAGTGTTTTTAAAAACTTAATAGCAGAAGAAAATATTACATGTTGTTGTAATTTGTTTTTCCCCACATCAATTGTTTTCTTACAGAGAAGCAAACACAATCTTCAGAGGGAACTCATTAGCAACTCGCTGTGTAGATGAAATGATGAAAATAGTGGGAAAACACTACCTAAAGGTTACTTTGAAACCAGTTATTGATGAGGTAGGTTATTGTACTGAACCCATTTGCATGACTCATTAGTCTGCTGGAGCATCTGGTTTCTTTGACAGACATTCGTGTAGTTTGTAGTGTGACTGTAATGACTCAGGTGAAGGAATTCTAGAGGAAAATTTAATTGAGCAATAATTGGTTATGAAGTTGGTTATGAATTATTTGTTAAGAGTTGCTTTTTTTAGTTCTGTTCTAGGTGCTTGGCAATAGTGGCAGTTGCTCCAACACTGCAGAATTGCCTGTATGATGCTTTATACAGTTGATCTATGTAAAAAAGCAGATACAAAAATTAGGATGATTGTTGTATAATATTATGTTCAGATCCATTTAGAATATTACCTCTAATTCTAGGACAGTCTAGTTTTAAAAGGTGTATTTCTATGCATTCTTTCTGAAAAATGGAACTCTTAACAGTGTTGTTTATTTCAGATATGTGAGTCCCCTAAACCCTGTGAAATAGATCCCATCAAATTAAGAGAAGGTGATAATGTAGAAACAAATATGGTGAGTTTCTTAATCTGGTTTTCCTAATTTAAGGTATCTCAAAATCTAATTAAAAAGCACCTTTGTGTATCTGAAACTGAATAACTTAAAGCAATTTCCAGATGGACCAGGAAGAAAAGCTAGAGGATTACTTGCTTTTTTCATCAGTTTATTGGGTGTTTTCTTTACTAACGTTCCATACATTCAGTTGCTGACATAGCTAACTAGTACTGTTCTGGTACATTTTACTGAGCTTTTGTTTGATGCTTGCCTGTTATTAGAGGATAATGTAAAAAGCAACAGTGGCTGCCACGAACTAATATTCGCTAGGGATGCATGGGAGCTACTCTACTATGCTGTTTTATGTTGTCAAATCATGTAAATGTCTTGATCTGTAGTTTTGTACTGCCAGACACTGCTTATGTGTTTTAATGTATTGTTAAAAAATCTGTTAATGCAATAATCCCATATTAATACAAAAAAGCTTTTTAAATGTGCACAGTACTAAAATGGAATAATTGAATAGTCAAGCAATGTTTGGGAAAAGAATTGTAGAGTTGTGTGTGTTCAGGGAAAAGCCATAGTTGATGGTCTGAAAAATAACATTTTCTCCATAATTACAGGAAAATCTACGCTATTATGTAGACAAAGTATTCCGTGAAATTGTGCGGTCAAGTATAAGTTGTCCTACCCTAATGTGTGATGTTTTTTATTCTTTGAGGCATCTGGCTGCTAAAAGATTTCCAAGTAAGTATTCTTTTAAAAAAGTAATAATAAATTTAGAAATGATATTCCTAGTGAAATGCTTTTTTTTTCCTGCAGTTACCTTACGGGCATTGTTAAAATTTTTGCTTTTTCCCAAAAGATTTCTGAATTTCTTACCTTACCAATCATGTATTTAATTTTTGGGTCAGGCTTTAGTAAAACTCTGTGGTCAGCCAGCAAGAAGTGTGTTCTCTGATACTGTGCATATTCTTTGATACACTGCAAAATGGTAGTGAAAAAGAAGCCACTGACATGAGCATGAGATACTTATGCTTTTTTTTTTCTCAATAATGCAGGAAGTGATTTAATTGAAAGATACTTACAATTCAGAAGCACTAATCTGCTTATGGGTCCAGTTAAAGCTTTATTATCATATAGGTCAAGGTTTTGCAGAAGATAGAATGGATGAAATATTATTTATAATGCTGTGACAAATAGAACAGTTAGAAAACTTCCGTTCTTTCACTGTGATTTTAATATTAGTATAACATGTTGAGTGTGAAATAGATATTCCAGTAAGCTTAAGCCTAAAATGTCATATAGTAGGCTATCAGTTAAGAAGATATTTTTATTATCTGGGTACTGCCTCTGATTCATATTTGTCACTGGAACTAGAGTCATAAATTCCTCTGACTAAAACAGTCCTGTCAAAACAAATGACTTGCCAGAGAGATCAGACTGAAGTAGTCGTTTAGACTAAGAATGCATTTCCGCTATATTACCCAGTAAGTTGAACCAAAATATTGAAGTATTTGGAGCCTCAAAATTATATACTACCACTGTGTGACTCAGGATTGGAATTGAAGACGTTTGTATGTGTTGACTGCATTTGTTTTGCAGTGTTAATGTATATGAAATTATCAGTCTTAATTGTAAATAATGTGATAGGCCTTGTTGTTAAGCTAGCTGCTACAGTATTTTCTTTTCAGTCAAACGTGTACATAACCTTATCTAATCAACACAGCATGTATGTGAATGCTTGAGATGATCTCATTGTTCCTAATTGTGGAGCTGATGAGTCAGTTCTGTGAGAACAGAGCTGCTAAGGGAAATAAATCCACCATTATAAGTAGAATGCTTTTTCCCATGACCACATTTCTCATTTCATGTGCTTCATTGATTTTTCTATTCTACTTTAAGATATAAATGTCTTTTCTGACGTTATCTTCTTAACGAGTTTTATGTTGACTGTCTCATTATTTCCTATTGAGCTTTAGTGCATGTTACATTTCATGGTTTTTCTCTGCAGATGACCCTCATGTACAGTATTCTGCAGTGAGCAGCTTTGTGTTCCTTCGTTTCTTTGCTGTAGCCGTAGTCTCACCTCATACTTTTCATTTACGACCTCACCATCCAGTAAGTTTTGTGAAGCTTCGTTCTGTTTTATTCATATCCGTCAAATCTGTTTATCTGGCAAGGCAGAAGTTACTTTCACTGTGCCTGTTTCTGGGGTAATAAGATCACTACTAGGTTGATACTTTCAGTTTTATGCCTCACCAAAAGAACTAAGATGTTTGCAGTTCAAATAAGTATCAAATTTCTCAGTCTTCATAAGGCATTCTGAGATGATGTAGAAGTGCTGCTTCATTAGAACAGCAAGATGACTGAGGGCTTTTTAAGGCATATAGCCAAATTGCACAAGTTCCTGCCATCATGGAAGTTAACAGATTACATTTTCACTTGTGAAGAGTATTTTCATTTGTTGCCTTAAACAGAGGTATTGAAGTGTCTGTTATCAATCTGTACATCTATCTAGGACTCCAGTAGTTGCACAGAGTTGTCAAACTTTAAATTTTCAAATTGTCAATTAGATGAACATAACAAAAAACAAGAAGCAAACAGAAAAAAATCAAAGATGGCGATGTGGAAATAAACGAAATACCATTTTATTTTCACATACGAAATAGGTCTGAAGCCTTTTATCTCAGAGGTTATCTTTATTAGGTTATTGCATCAATTTCTGTCAATCTACTTGCTGTCAAATTAATTAGACATTATTCCACTTATTAGAGTAAAAAGAGCTGATGGGAATTTATTACTTATCTTATACAATTCAAAGGCAGCAACAAGGCTCCTTGCTGTGGCTTCTTTTATAATCCTGAAAATTCAAGTGGAGAGGTTCTAAGTGAGGCAAAGGCCTTACGCTGTTTTAAGTTCACTTTGTATTTTGAAAGTTTATACTGTCTGTTCAGCAATAATTTATTGTCTTCTGTTTTGAATAGTTTAGAAATGTGTGTGGTAACAGTTGGGGGATTTGAGGGGTCTGAGATGTTCCATATGGAAAAATATTTTTGTGTGCACTAATATTGAATTCTAGTGGTAGTGAATAACATTAGATTGTGCAGTGGCTTGAAAACTGCAAATATTTAATTTAAAAAATCACATCTCGAAACAATCACATTTATTATTAGAGGACAGCATAGCAAATGCGTTCGTTTTCTTTGGGAGAAGAAAAGTAATGAAGATGTCAGATGTACTATGTCATATAATGTAATAATTGGTGTTGCATTTTCATTTTGAAATCAGTTTTATCTGGAGTTGTTTGAAAGAAAATGTAACTTATTAATTTATTTTTGTTTATTTATTTTAGGATGCACAGACTTCTAGAACATTAACTCTCATATCAAAAGCCATCCAGACTTTGGGGAGTTGGGGAAGTTTGACCAAAAGCAAACTTGTAAGGCTACTACACTTCCTTCTCGTTTAATAGACAGCATTCTGTGAAAGTTTATTCACACCCTAATGCCTTTTCTTTCAGTCAAGTTTCAAGGAGACGTTTATGTGCGAGTTTTTTAAAACATTTCAAGAAGAGAAATTCACTGAATCTGTCAAAAAGGTACCTTTCATCTATGTATTTTCTTATTTCAGCAGTCTTATTAAAAAGTTTGTTGATGTTCAAGTTTTTATTTCTTTAAAGCGCATTTTAGATTCAGTAGAATACACGTAACAGTTGTACACTGTAAGATAATTTAGTTTGGGGGGGGAGAGGGGGAATAAAAAATAAATTCAAACAAGTCCTATTAGACCTGCTGTTCAGCAACTTAATAGAAGTTTGGTGTCTTTTATGGGCATCTCTTCTTATATTGCTCTAAGTCCCAGAAATGTATCTTCAGCTAATCTGTTAAAGTAATTGCTTTGTACTGGATAAGATGTATTTAGGTATTTTCAAAGTAAGTTTTGGTTCTGTGTTTCTGCATAGTATCAATTTTCTGTGTGTTTTTCCTTAAGTTCCTAGATGATGTTTCCTCTACTGAAAGTAAAGAACCAAGTGGTCTGAGTGAGCCCATACATCTAAAAGAAGGGTAAAGAAAAATGTGTGGAAAAAGAACTGGCTTGATAGTTTTCCTTTATGCCAACATGAGATCAATACTCACTGAAATGTTTGATCTACTGTAGTAATTACAACATTTATTTGACATAGTTCTTTGATAGTTTAGAGCTGTTGATGGAAACCAATTCTGCAGACTTTTCAGTCAGCTTGTAATGCTTGTGGGGGATAAATTAGAAAGGACTTCAAGATCTTTTTAAGTCTGTCTGCATTTTTCTTAGAGTTTGGTTTGGTTTTTTTTTTGATTAATACAGAATTATGAAAAATTGGTTTAAAATAATGTAACGTAATTACTTTGTGTGATGCTTAAGCTCAGTCAGACAGATCTTCCTTTATAACAGGGGAAAAAGTACCTTGTAATTGTATACTTCACTGTATATTAAAGAATGCTTTTATAAATGTTGTGGTGAAAATCACTAATTCTAGGAAATGAGCAAGCTGTTTTCTGGTGTTGATTAAAACAAACAAAAACTGAGAAAATCATCAATTTATGAGGAAAAAGAACTTCGTGTTCACCTGAGAAGCAGTTGCATACTAAGTGAAGATTTTTCTGTGGAAAAAAAAAATCTGTATTTTAAATGAAAATATAACAATTAAAATAGTGAATAAAAATGATCATGTAGTTGATTACATCTTAGTCCCTTCTTGAAAATTTCAAGTTTGGGATCTGAATAAGTGAGTGTCGTTCCCCATACTCACTGCTGTTTTTCACACTCTTAACCTGTAAATGGAATCCTTTACACAGTCAGCATACTGTGAGATAATCTTGTGGACTCATTTCCAACAAATAGATCGTTAATTACAATGAAATCAGCTGTGTTGCATGATGAGTAATGATGTGCTCTCACGTGGTTTTGAAAGCTCTCTGGAAGGTTAAAGTTGCATTGCATTTGATTCTGTTGTTACAGAGAAATGTATAAAAGAGCTCAGGGAAGGACTCGGATTGGTAAAAAGAACTTCAAGAAGCGGTGGTTCTGTCTGACAAGTAGAGAATTCACCTACCACAAACAGCAAGGTTAATTATGTTTTACAGTTACTTTTATTTTCTCAATATTTTCTGTTTGTATCTGAACTTGACTACTTAAAATTCATACTTTTTCATAAAGGATTTGATGATATATTTGTTACAGTTTGCTCTGTTTACCATGTGCTCCTGAACATAGTTGTAGAATCATATTTGTCTTCTAGAAAGTCTTTAAAGCACAGATAAATTAAGTCAACTGTGCACAGTTGAAATTTGAAGACCGAAATAACTGGCAGTTTGAGAGATCTAATGTCTGCACTAGGGTAGTGAGATTCTTAGCCCCTTATGGGAGAGCTAGAGACCATTTAGGCTGGAAGTAATGTCAGCTCTCAAACCTTAATTACAACCACCCATGGTCCTGGGAATTTCCAGTTTAGTGCAGCAGTATTTATTCCTGTTCTTGCAGTAGGGAATTTATTAAACATGAATGCTGGTGACTGATAAAATGTGAAGTTAGATATGTTTTTTGCTAACTTTTTGTATGGTCAGTTCCCTGGTTTAGGGTTGCATAATAACTTAAGCAGATGCATCTGTGATAAATGGCAGGTACTTTTTTTAAGCCTTTTTGTGTCTTGCTGGGACTAAGTGAGGTTTTTAAGCTCTTGCATCTTTAGAGGATAGTCAATAATTTTTGTATTTTTTTTCTCAATAATAAAAAGAAGATTTTGAGAACTTAATAGAGTCAGTGCACTGGGTTTACAAAATATTTTTTGTTTCACACTTGTTATTTATTTACAAAATTTTACAGACAAGGAACCGATTTTCACTATTCCAATCAAAAACATTCTTGCAGTGGAGAAGCTTGATGAGAGCTCCTTCAATAAGAAAAATGTGAGTCAGAAAATGATTTGTCTCTAATCCTTGATTTGTTCTTAAAATAACAGGTTCTAATTAGCTTAATAAACTCCTAAACATTGCAACAAAATAGATTTGTGGTATTAACGGGGTGAGGGGAAGATTATATTCAGTCTTTTGACTCTTCTGAATACAGAACTTAACCTGGGGATTCAGACTTCCAAATGGTTTTATGACTTGCCCTCCTTTTCTGAGTACCTAGAATGCAGATTACAGCTATTGTGACCTTATAACAGAGCACTTCTGTGTAAGGTAGTAGTAGTATGTACTGCATTATGTTCTGGTGTAATATTACCTAACTTGTGTTTATTTCTTTTGATGAGAAATTCTATAATAATAATCTGAGACAGTTGTTTCTACAGCTTCATTCCGGACCTGTAGCATATTCTGTCCTTACATCAATCCAAAATTGAGGCAGTAACAAAGTACAGCTGTTACTTAGGATGAGCATGGCTAAAGGGGAGAGACCTCTGGGAATCTCCTGTTATTCTTAGGATATAAAGTACAAAATCTGAGGTGACATCTAAAGAGACCTGAATGAAGAGGACATTGTTGTGTCGTTATTTAAGACTGTTTTGAATGAATAACTTGAACACAGCTGCTTTTGTGTTGGTTTCTTTTTTTTTTTTTTAGGATTCTATAGTAAAATGAGAGAAGTAAAAAGTCCTTTTCTCTCTCTCATCTCAGTTTTAGTTTTAATTTGGCTTTGATAAATTGCATGAGATTTGAAACTTACTTTGGATGTATTTAAAATGGATCAATAATTCAATTTTATTTACTGAGCAGAGTTGTGTTTATTGCATTCCTTCTACAGATGTTTCAAGTACTACATGGAGAAAAGCCACTCTATATCCAAGCAAATAACTGTGTAGAAGCTAGTGAGTGGATAGAAGCTCTCTGTCGAGTAACAAGATGCAACCAGAAGAGACTTAGTTTTTACCACCCTTCGGCTTTTTTGAATGGCAACTGGCTTTGCTGCAAGGCTACAGTAGAGAACACAGTGGGCTGTGCTCGTTGCACTGCGTAAGTTGCTTCTCAAATGAAAATGTGTATGTTCAGTAAGACTGATGGCAGATGACTTGCTGTACGACTTGGGAATCTGTAGGCAAGGCTTTCCATCTGCTTCAGCCAGTTACTAAGAACATGCACCTGAAGCACTAGATTGACTAAAATCTATTTTATCCACCACCCTGTGTAATGTTACAGGTAGCCAATTCAGTGTGTAGATTGGAAATACTGAATGGTTTATTTCTCTATGCAGAATAATGTATTTTATAGCTAATGAAACTTGTGTTCACAGTGGAGTTGCCTCATGTGTTTGTACCACATTGGTCATCTGCTGAAATTTTAGTAGTAGTAGTTTTGAAAGTGTGTAGCATAGAGATCTGGGAGAAACCATAATAGTTCCATTTTTGCCATGCGTGGTATTTCTTGGCTGCAAAAGAGCTTGATTCATGAAATGGTCTACTTGTTTGTTTATTAGCAGTTCCTTTTTCTCTTGCTGGCTGTGTTCTGAACTACTGGAGTGAACTAAATGGTATCGTGTCGGTCTGTATTGTAACACTGGCTGTACAAAGCACCTCTGAAACTGACATTTTTACTTGTTTGTCCTCTATGCTTGTAGTATACAGAGTTAACGCAGAGCTCCTTGGAGAGAAAACATCAGTGGTAGTTTAACTTTGTGTTAAAACTCTGGCTGGTGATAATTCTTCCTTTGAGAGCTGTTACATCTAGTGCAAATAAGGACAGAAATGGGATTTCTTAAGTTTGTTCAGATGTTAAGTTGAATGCAGAAAAACTAATTAAGTGTAGAGTAGTTTTTTGTGTAATTTGATTCATTTATCTATTACATTTCTTAACAGCTTAAAAGATTCCCATTATTAAAAAACTTCTTGTTTCTGTCTTTCTGTTGTAGTTTAGAAATTACCTTGTTCTCTTGTTCTATTAATACTTGAAAGGTAAACAGATCTTAAAAGCTGTATTAAATTGTCAGTTAATAACAGTTAATCTTGAATATTTAAAAAATATTTTACTCTTGATCTATTGAATAATAAATTCTATTGAGAAAAAGGTTTTTTAGTACAGCTGTATCCACTGTCCTCAAAACTACTCCTGTTTCTATAAGACTTACAACAAATGCTGAATTTTCTGTTGCAACTGTGAAGCTGTCAGAGTAATAGGCATATTAAAAAGTCTAAATGTAATCAGTTAAATGTAATCTAATTTAAATGTACTTTTAAAATGTAATCAGTTTTGATTTGCTTTCAAACTTTAGAGAATGACTTGGGTTACTCATTTTCTGTTTTTTCACTTTTTAGAGATGTTCCTGCTGATACTCAAATTGAGATTGATGGAGACAGAGAGACGGAAAGAATTTACTCACTTTTCACCATCAACATGTCTAAACTTCAGAAGCTGGAAGGTACTCAAGTAGTAATTCAGAAGAGTTATACTGTATTTTTCAACTCTCATTCTTTAGGTCTCTAACATCTGCTTGATGTCTTAACTATTTACTTGAAAATAACAAACTGGAGACAAAATAAATGTAGGTAATGCCTCCTGTTTATTTCCATGAAAACTACATCAGATATAAAGAGTGTGAAAACAATATTTGATTGAGCAAATTCTCAGCTACAGAACACTGTTTTTCATTGTAGCCACTGCTGAAATTTACCACCCACCGCCTTGCTGTACTGACATCCACTGTTTGATCTCCATAAATGTTCAGCATGTGCCACTGAATGTTCACGGGTGCAATTTTTTCTTCCTGGAGGAGAGTTCAGTGGCACATCTTTGCTTCATACAGTTCATACAGTTCCATGTCAGATGCCATTTTGACAGACTTCTCTTCTGCTGCCATCTGTCACGTGGCAACAAAAAGTAATGGGATATTGATGGAAAGGTTCAACTTCTATTGCCATACCACCAGCATCTGCATCTGATGTCATGGGTCAATAAAATAACATAGGAGGCATTATTTTCAGAGCAGTTCTCGTATTTTTTAGTCTTTAGTACACTAGTAACAGATGTTGTTCAGTCATTTCATAGCAATAGACATTGGGTGTGCACATGGGTGTGCACATTATTCTAACTCAGTTTGCATATAGAAAATTCTGAAGTAGGCTAAACAAAGATGGCAAGTATAGTTGTTTGCTTTTTCGTCCCCGACCTCATTTTCCTGGCTATGACATAAATCATATGCCACATAGCTGAGTTACAAAAAAGCATTGATTTTTGTTGTTGTTTGTTTGTTTCAGTTAGGAAGGAGCTGAATAATCAGGATGCAGAACCAGTGGAGAACAAGCAATAGAACCACAAATTTGATAGAACCATCTGGTTGATACTGTTTTCTATCTCAATCTCTTATATGCATAAGCTAGAGTAATATCGCTTTTCAGAATTTCAGAATCCTCATTTACCATCTTACATGGTAAGAGTTAAATGTGTTCATCCATAACCAAAATCTAATCGGGATTTTGTGATTACTTTCGTAGAGGCTTGTGGAAGCATAGCTGTCTATCAGGGTCCACGGAAGGAACCAGATGACTATTCTAACTTCACAATTGAAGATTCTGTGGCAACTTTTCATACACTTAAACAGATCATAGATACAGTAGAAAAGCTGAAAGAGTCACATGAAAAATACCAAAAGAAGAGATCGTCCAGTGCTGAATATGGTAGTGAGTAAGTATCTTAAAGAATTTTGACATACAAATATTTACTGACAAAAATATAAGAAGAAAAAAGAAAGTTCAGGTAGCAGTAACTAAACCAAAATTAGTCTTAGACAACTGGAAGACATGGAATATCATTTCCTTCGTTTGTAATAGTGCAGCTCTTCACCAGTTGACAGCTGATAACTCATGCCAGAAGAATATCATTTCATCTGTGTTTGTGTTGAGATTCCCATAAACAATGAGTCTGTTCATTTCTTGCAATTTCAAGTTTGTGTGTGCTTCCCATGTTAACCTGAAGTGTCTGCTAACGTTCCTTAAAATATAAAGTTGTCTTGTCAAATTTCAGTTAAGGAGTTCAATTGTCTGACTACCTTCTGCTGCTTTTTTTTTTAAACTTCTTTTTATCAAGTGTCAGTTAGGAAAGTTAAATTATCATGTTCTATGTAACTAAAAATTATACTGAAGACATTTATTACATATTTTGTTTTAAATTCTCTTGTCATGCTCAATGATAAATGCAATTTTTTAAAATTGAATTTAAAAAAAAATCTTTTTTTTTTTTAATTCATTATTGCTCCAGAGCTGATTCTTTTGATTCTCTTTGATATGAGCTTTTGTCCACAGAACGACACTGGTCTAATTTTCTGTTTTCTTTGTTGCATCAGTAATGTTTAAATTTTCAGAAGAAAGAATGCTACAGCAATCTCATTCCCCTACTTTGATACTGGGCTGAGGTTGTTCTGAAAAACTGACAGTTGATTTACAAGTTTCATATGCAAGTACATAAAGCTTTATGCAAATCACAAACATCCAGAAATTTATGCAAAAAAAGAGTTTTTCTTAATGAGTAAGAACTATATGAAAGAATTAAAAATCAAATGTTAACCATTAAAAATATTTACATGTAATGTTTTCTTTTTTTCCAGAAAAAATCCAATTGGAAAGGTTTCCTAACCAAAAATAACTATGGCACACTTGGATAAAAAAGAAACTGGAAACATTCTCAAGTATTCTGTTTTTTTGTTTTGTTTCATTTTGTAGTTCATTATGTGCATTTTCACAAAGTATTTAAAAATGAAATAGATGCTAGTTGTGTTGACAATCTATTTAATATTTAATAGAAAGCTAGCTACTTGGAAATTTGGTCTTTTAAAGTTTATTCTCATTTTGCTGAAGAACTTGAAGTTCCAGGTTCTGAAAGTACCAAATGTGAATAAATCTAAGAGTTGTTCGCTGTTTTAGGACAGAATTTTCTAAAGAAATAAGCTTTTTAATGGAAGAAAATCAACATGACGTTTGTTGGTTGTATTGCATCTCTTAATGCATGTACTGCAAACTTGTATGAGTTTACCATGAGTGCCTGCCCTGCTGATAACAATCTTTAAATAGAAATCCCAAGATACTCTGTCATAGAAAGGATCTGAAGTTTCACACTCAACTCATCTGACATTCTTTTTTTTCTTATATTAGGTGTTGTCAGAACTTGGTTTAACTACAGCAATATGTTGCAAATAATCTGGACAGCAGACACCAGAGTTTAGGTTTTGTTGTTTTTTAAGTACTAAAGAAGAAATCAGGGAACTTTTATTATGCCTCCTGTTTACATTTGGAGTGAGCAGTATATGGATATGGAGTGACATGAGACCACTATCAATTTCCTCTAGGGGGGTTTTTTTTTAAGGTTTTTTTTTTTTTTTTCTCCTTAATCTGAAAACAAATGCAGGGTACCAGTGTTCTTCATAAATAAGTTTGCCTACAGATAAAACAAACAAACTCAAATGTGAGTGGATTATGGTTAAGTACCAATCAATCTACATCATCCCGTTTATGTTTTTTTGATTTAAAAAAATAATAGCTAGGTTCACTTCATCATTTGACTACAAATCTAATAACTAATCTCTCTTATAATCACTCAAAGCACTTTAGATATCTGGACTATCCCAGATTATTTTTAGATACTTTGTAGTATCTGCTTGTTATGATCAGTTCAATGATCAACATTGTTTTTCTTTAAACAATGCTTCAGTGAATATTTTTATATCTTTAGTTATAAGAATTCTTATTTGCCAATTAACACAATTTTTAAACTGTTATTCTTGACTCTAGTAAGATTAATTTTTGCTCATTTCATCTGAGAAGTTAGGTTTCTGCTGAAAGAACTTACGTATATAACCAAGAAGAAGCAAAGATGGCAACTTTGCTTCATCAGTATTAAATATAATGGTACTCCTTGGAATACTATTTTTAACAATAACTATATGTGGTACTTTTTATTTTTGGAGCATTTGCTGTGGGATCTTCTGTTGTTTATTTGTTGGTGTGTTTTGTTTTACAATCATGATTTTGGCCAAATTAATTAGAAATGTGATGTACAAATAGAGTAGAAATCCACAATGCTTGAAAACTGTAAGCTGTTTCAGTTACTATATGTTCGTAACACTGTTGTAGGGAGGTTTTCTGTAATGAAGCACACTGGCAAGACAAGACTGAAAATGTTTTTTTAATGAATGTAACTATTGTTAAAATAACTATTTGTTTTAAAACCATACAAACCATGATAGAATGTCTGGGAATCAGTACTAGTATCTGCAAAGCCACAATCATTCAGTCACCTCCGCTGTTTCTGCCTTTACTTAAACAATTTTGATGTATTTTACGTGACTTTCATTTGCCAACGGTTGAAATTGGAGTGGTGGGAATCATATTAAAGCCAATAAATGTGTTTTGCCAAGGTAAATTGGGTCTGTATAACATTAAAAAGTTGCTATTAAACAAAAATTAAGTGCTTTTATCTGTCAAAGTTAGTTTGTGCTGTACATTGATTAACACTGTGGCAAAGCATGTCTTCCTTGGGGCCATTTTTTAAAGGTTTCATAATCCAAATTATGGAAAAACACTTGGAACTTTTTAAAAAAAAAGTTAATAATAAAGAAAATGCACTTTTTTCTTTGATGGTACTGGAAAAAGAACAAAGGCCATTGAATATTTGTGACCAGTAGGATTTAATTTCTCATTTTTATAATGTTTCAAAACACAGTAGATGTTCTAGAATTGAATTAGGTACAAGTAGGATGATTAATTATTAAAGTTGCCTTCATTTTGATTAGTCTAGAAACATGATGTTATTCAGTAATTAGTTCTGTTTGGATTGTAAATTATCATTAGTTTCAATTTGTATTATGCTGATGTATTGTTGAATGTATTTTTATTTAAATTTTATTTTCTTATCAAGACATTAAAATGTTTTGTAACATTGCTTGAGAATAACTCATAAATAAATTTCAACAAACTTGAGGTATGCTGTGTGCTTACTGTGAGGCCTGGCTTTTGAGAATGCTGACTTAAGACTGACTAAATAGGAGTTTCCATACAGGAGTTGGTTGTAACAAAATAAGTATCAAATACAGAGAAGACAAACTTTAATTTGAGGGATCTTTTGTGGTCATCTACAGCTTCGCTGCAGTCTAACTTAGGGTTATGGCTGGAGAGAGAAGTGCTACTTGATAGCATAGCAGTGTACAAAAGAAGCTTCAGAAACGTGACAGTTCTGAAATGTTTACAACACCTAGTCTGATGTATTAAAGGATATTTAATTCTGGTGTTAGATAATACATTTTCTTCATTTATTTATTACCCATCTGGTATACCAGTGTCATATATGCATCAGAACTATTTTAAATAGATTGCATGGAGAGAATTTTTTTTTTGTCACCTGCTGTTCTCCCTTTGTTTTAGGTGTTTTTAGAAGATGACTTTGTAGTTGCATTATTTTACTGCCTTGATGTTTTATTTCCTTGTACAGAGAGCTGACCTGTTGTCACTTACTGCTGATACGGAAGTTCTTATTAGGAGTTAGGGCACAGACTGTCAAGACGTTTTGGAATAAATTTTTATTAATTCTAAGGTAAGCAGTATTAAAGCCCAATCTTAACATCACTGCAATCATTTGCAGAGATTCAGAAAGTAGAGGAAGTTCAAGATGAAGGAAACGTAGAAAGAATTTTTTCTGTGAGCACTCCAAACAAATTTGTAAAGATTCTGTGGGAATTTTAGCAGTACTCTGTTCTATTCACAGCTAATGTGAGCATGATGTGACACTAATTTATGCTTATTTGTACATAATTTAAAGTACTAAGTTGTTTTGCATTTACTTACGATGATAGACTCATTCAACTTTTCTTTTATTCCATATGCGTGCTCTTTTTTTAAAGATCACACCAACAAGCAAAAGCTCCCCGAAACAAATAAGCATAACTTCTAACAGAATGGGGGAATGCATACAATTTAACTAAGGAACTCATGAGTAGATGCAAAAATATATTTAAGGTTTGTATGATTTATGCAGATTAGCTTGTTTGGTGTTGATGAGACTACTGCCAGAATGCTTCGTCAGTTACTGAAATTCTGTAATAAAAGTTACTGTGAGAAAAGATTTTGATGTACCTGCAGCAAGGTCTGGAACTCGATAATCTACAGCTCTACAGTATCAGAATAAGGTTAATGTGTGGTTGCCTTTTTTTTAATTTTATTGAGGGAATACACAAAGTCTGTTTCTGTTCTTACACTGAAATTTTTACACAACCATGTTAAACTGCTTTTTAATTATCCTTTACACTGATTTATGTGGACACTTCTAATCTTGCTGGATATAATGTTCCATTCAGTTGCAATGACCGAGCTTTTAATGATTTGAGGTCATAATTATTTTAGCTTATTTAGTATTGCACGTGCTGTGGCAGTTGTGTGTTTAGAGTGTAGTTAAGTTTCACCAAAAGGAAGCTAGGAATCTTTATAAAAACATTTTAGAAACATTATATGCCTCTTAGAGCAAATTAGCTTGCTTGAAATGTCTGTGGCTTTTCTCTCTCATCCTCTATTTCTGGTTATTCTTCTTAAGCAGAAAAAAAAAAAAATCATAGAACAGCTCAATTTACTGTGACTTGAGTGTTTAAAGATAAAAATTTCTTACCTGGTCCTGCTGAGAGCACCGTAGAAGAATTTGGTTTCTCAAAAAGTGCAAGATATCCCCTCTTTTAGTCCAGACTGGTGTTTGAGTGGGAAAAAATGCACTGTGTCAGGGAGCGAAGAGTGATAAAAAGCAAAAGGCTTCAAAGCCAGCCAGATTGTTGATGGAATGTTTTCTTCCTAAATGAGCGTGAGGAGACTGTACCTACAGAAGGGTTACCTCAGGAGCCAGCTAGCAGCATGGGGGTGGAAGCTCCACGTGTTTAACACAGTCTGCAGCTACGTCTCTTGCAGACCCTTTGATGTTGCTGCTGGGTGACGGAGAAACAAGCCTTCATCAGATGACAAGTAGTCCGCAGACTGTAGAACTGAAAGGGAGAGTCCCCTACAAAAATCAAGGTATCTACAATCGTAATCAGATCTGATGTTTATGATACAGTTTTATCCTTAGATCTGTGAAGTACTTTACAAGGGGAAGGGTAAGTAGGTACAGTTCAGCCCCTTCTTTCCAGGTAGGTGGGTTCTATTCATTAAGGTTCTGTGCGTTGTTTAGAAATGCAACTAAAGAGTGTCTCTTCATAGCTTTACAAGAACATAACCTGCTTTTCAGTTGGAATCCAGAGAATGGCATGTAGTTCCATTCTCAAACAGCTAACCTCAGTTAAAATAAGTATAATACTGTCTTCACAGGTAATTTGTTAAAAAAGTTAATAAATGGAATATGACAGGAGCTTTGAGTTTGAAAATTCACACTATATGGAGGGATTAGCAATAACTGAGCTGTACCACAGAATAAAATAATTAGCTAACAAGATTTTAGTGTAGTATTAGTTGGAATTTGAGTCATCTGGGACCTTTGTGTTGTTGGCCTTGAGACTCAGATACAGCGGTTGTGGATGAGCTTGAGTGTTGTATGAAGAATGGAGTCATGTTAAGGAGTTAGACCTAATGGAGCAGTTTACTGAAGCCAGGAGCTGTTCAGTCTAGATTTCCAGAGAGGTTTCCACACAAAGTCATTAACTACTTTTGTAAAAACTTCTTAAGGATCTCCCTTCTGAATACTAGGTATTGATCCATTTCACTGAATATCTATAATGTGAAGCACTAAATTTGAATTTCTGGTACCTGTTAATCTTTGAACTCTTACCCACACTTGTGTAAAACTCATGCTTAATCACATCTGAACACTGCAATATAGCTAGAATGGCCAGAATGTACCTCTTTTTAAGCTCAGTTTGCTACTCTTGGTAGCAGTATTCCTGTGACTACTTCAGTCTCCTGCCCAGCGAGACTTTCCCACTGTGAAAGTGGTATTCAATCTATTCCATTAATGCAGTATGTTTCCCAAATTCCTGTTTTTATTTATTTTTTATATCTGGGTACCTGCTTCAGACTTATGTCACAAAAACTACACATTATCTTCCAAGTATGTCCCATTTTGGCAGTTGCTTCAGGCAGCTTCAGTAAAACCTTAAGGTGGTTTTGTTACAGGTGCACTTAGCGTGGTCTTGTCTACAACCACAGTAGTATAATTAATACTGGCATTAATGGCACTGTTGAGCATGTTTGTATTGATAGAAGTCCACAGAGAGACACAGATGATCTAGAGTTTAAGGAACAATTTTGGCAGAGAGCTATGCTTGAATTCTTTTCTTTGGCAGATAAGTTGATTTGACACAGTACGTAAGACTTCTGATATACGTTATTCTATTGACAGAGTAAACAGCAAATGTACTAATACAGTTCAGCCTGCGAATTATTTGGCCAAGATACACAAATACTTACATAACTGTTCATTGTATTATCATAAAACTGACATTTCCATAACAATTTTGTTATTAGTAAAAATAATCTCGGGTTCTGTGTTTCAGAGTAAGCAAGCTGCAGGGGGAAAAAAAAACTTCAAAAATGTTGTATGAGGAAAGAAGAAAGGAAAAATAACACAAGTCAGGTCATTTTCAAATGCTTCTGTTCTCAAAAGTCATAGAATCTATGAAAGGCATAATTGTTCTTTCTTCCAAAATAGTCTGTGCAATAATTACTGTTTTAAAAGGTGCATAGGAAATGAAGATGATCTTATGAGGGAAGGTAAGTATATTCAGTTGAAATGGGATTAGGACAGTAATCCCATCTGTGCAAGCTTTCTGTTTTAAAACTGGGTGTCAAACACTTGGAGCCTTCAGTGAGTATTCTTTGACTTAGAGGCAGTCAGAACCTAGAATAAATGCTTGATGAATGATGGCACATCTTACTGTAAAATTCTTGCAGAAGTATAATTGATTATAAACTGCATAATATAAAGAAGTCCAAATTTTTATACCTGCTATTATGTACCACCCCATTCATAGTTGCAAAACAAGCTGTTTTTTCATCATTTTATAGCTCTCAATTGTCTGCGCAGATATAATTCTATCTGAACAATTGTTCAATGAGTTCAAACTCCTCTATTAAATAAGCAATTTAGAACATTTTCAGCAAAGTCTGAATGATGTGAACCAATGCAGTCATCCCCCTACCCTATGTGAAATAATTATGTTTTATTTGTAGATTAAAATGGTGCCATTTTCCTACGCACTACCTTCATAATGTTGTGTAACTATATGGAACAGATGAATTCCAGAGGGTCAGGACAGAACTTCAAAGCTTCTTGGAATCTTGATTCTATAAACTCTTCAGATGTCAAAATAACCAAGAAATTATTTACTGGATAGGAAACTTGTTGTCTAGAAAGACATTCATAGAAATGAATCAAAACATACACAGGTACTTATATCATAATTGCTCTTCAACTTGCACTGCCCAGAACAAGTGCGTGTTCTTTATTTGTAACAGCAGACAAGGCAGAACAAGGCAGGGTACAAGATGAGAAGTTACCTCCCCTCTACTTTGGAAAAATTACTTTTTCAAAACGTTTTTCATCCTGGTATTGAAAGCAGTGTTTCACCTGGCAATTTTGCTTGTACAAAAGGGCATCTCAGTCTTTCACAGCCTTTGAGAATAAACCCTGTTTTTTCAGTTCAAGTTTAATGCTCAGCAGCACAGCTGAGCTTTGAGTGATGGCCTCTTGTATCGAGAAGAAAAGCAGAGAGATGAGAGGGAGGGAAAAACCACTTGTAGCATCATAAAATGAGAAAGCACAGGGAATGGATGCAGGTTAATACAAGCATTGCCACGTTTAAATCAGTGTTGTTTTTACATGAGCCAAATATATCACCAACGTACTACATTTTGATGGCACCCAAATGTAATTACGTTATGCTTCATAGTTTGCTCATATGAATTCTTCCAAACTAAAGAGATCTACAACCAGTTTCCTTCCCATTCTTGTCAGGAAAAATTAGAGATGGCCAGACAGATTGTGTTAAATTAGAGGGAGGGAGAGACTACATCAGGTCAATTATTTTCCTTTTTGTTTTAAATTATCTTCAGAGACAATTAACATTTTACATAGGAGAAATAAAATCTGCTTTGGTTTCAGACATTTTTAATCTAGTGAGATATATTTAATATATAAACATCTGTGCAAAAAGGTATAAAAATGCAATCTATTATCAAAGTAGAATTACGCAAATAAGAGAAGAAAATGTACACAAAACCACTTTGGACTTTCTGGATTGCACTTATTCTCACTGATTTATGTTCAGAAGTGCCGTAATTCTTTTATCTATATATATACATGATGAGATACAAATAATTGAATTAAAGTTAATGACAAGTTTGACTAGGAAGCAGTTACTTTAAGATCTTTTGTTTCCTCTGTTGATCTGCTTTTTAATGGTATTATCACTGAAGAG
Source organism: Perdix hodgsoniae (assembly GCA_035772895.1). NCBI lineage: Eukaryota > Metazoa > Chordata > Aves > Galliformes > Phasianidae > Perdix > Perdix hodgsoniae. The sequence continues at coordinate 2,617,412 of JAPSGF010000037.1, read as the reverse complement.
ATGCATCTCATCTCAAGAGTTGATAGGCATAGGAAGAGATTTTTAAGATGAATATAACTGATCAGAATATTTTGCCTTTACTACCCAAAGCCAGATCTTTGTAAACAAGAAGCACTGTGTGCAAGTCTGCCAAAGTGAACGGCTCCATCTGTTAGCAGTCTTGGCAAACAGGTCATGAGTTGGAATTCCAGGAGTTGGTGGTCATTTCCCTTGTGTGAAGGCAGTCCAGTCCATTCAGGTGATGTTTGGGTTATCCAAAAGTGCTTTATCTATTGATTTTTTTTTTGTTTTTATTAATGTGTACAAAATTATTTTTGTTGACAGGTAAGAGCTGAATAATGGAGATAAACTATTTGTTATGGGGAAAACTACATTTCTTGATGAAATATCTTGAATTGTAAAAGGGAGTTAAGAAAGAGGTATTTTCAAGGAGGGGGAGAGATTCTAATTTTCTCAGTCCGTATTCTTACATACATCGGTTTCTATACATCATTATTCTTGTGCCTGTATAATTAGGTATAACCCAGCTGTGACAATCAAGAGCAATTGTACTTAAAGGAAAGCTGGCATAGCCAAAAAGTTTGTGTTTTGAAGCCCCCCTCAAATTGGGCAGCATTTCTGCTACGCCTAGATTTTATTTCTCAAGGAAGCAGTAATCCAGGCATTGTTGTAAAGCTCAGCCCACAGTGTGACGGGGCTGTCCCTGCTAACTGCAACAGCCTTGGCCTCGGCGCCTCTAAGGAACCCATTCTGTGCTCTGGCTTTCAGGCACCGGCCACTCGTGGTATCGCAGTGGGAGCACCGACGAAGGACCACCGCCTCCGGAGGCCGCCAGGGGGCGCTGCAGCCCCGCCGCCACGCGCCCCGGCCGCGTCCCCGCCCCTCCGCCATGGCCGACGTGGAGGACGGGGACGAGCCGGGCGCCCCCCACTCGCACCCGGGCTCCTCGGCCTCCAAGGCGGGCGGCCCCGACAAGATGTTCTCGCTGAAGAAGTGGAACGCGGTGGCCATGTGGAGCTGGGATGTGGAGTGCGACACCTGCGCCATCTGCCGGGTGCAGGTCATGGGTAAGCGCCAGCCGGCAGGGCCCGGCCCTCCGCGGCCGCGGTGTCCGCCCGCACCGCCGGCGCTGCCCCTCGGCCGCCCTCCGTCGAACCACGCGGCTTCCGGCCCAGGGCGGCCGTGCCCCCAGTCCCCCTTCCGCGCCCGCCCGGCGGCGAGGGCCGTTCCCGCTTCCCGAGGCGCCCTTCGCGCCGAGGTTCCCGGGCGAGCTGGGATCGCGGCGCGCGCCCACCTCGCCGAGGCCTCAGCCGCCCGGCGGGCCGCGCCTGCGTGTGCCGGGACCGCCAGCCGCGCGCCGCCGTCCTGCGCCGTGCGGGCCGCGTGCGGGCGGGGGACGGGCGTGCCGGGGCTGCGGTGCTGCCGCCTGCGCTCCTTTGGAAGCAGCGCTGCGGGCGAGCAGAGGAAGAAGCTTCTGCTTGCCTTAACACGACGTCTTTTCCCAAGCGCTCTGGTTTTTGCCGCGGCTCGGCCCAGGTGAATGGGGCTGAGCTCGCCCGCTTTGAAAGCGGTTTTGAAAAGCAGCCCAGTCGGTGGGCGGCATCGCTATCTTCTGACGCGTGCGGTGTCTGAGGATCCTTCACGTTCCTCTGTTCGACCCGCATCCGTTCTTTTGCTGCTGTGCTGCGCCGAGCACACCTGAGATCAGCCTTCTGTGTTTGCGCAGCGAGCAGAGACTGCTTGGGGGTAGGAGAGGGCTTCATCTTCTGTGAGCAAGCAGCAGTTTTAAGAACGCGTTTCCCTTCTGAGGTATAGTTAAAAAACAAGTCGAACTGTTACCCACACATTTGATTGAATAAAAAAAAAAATCATTTACATTCTTTTGTTGTTATGCCGTGGGACTGCTTTTCATCTGAACGTAAGAGAGACTCCTGGTAACCGTTTCTGGGAGCAGACTGCTTGCCAGAATGTGAGAGTTGATCATTACTGACCAGGGTTCAGCAGCTCAGCTCTGACCCTGCCAGGCCCGGCCTGGCTCCTGCAGAGCTGCTGCAGCACAGCCTCCTCTGGCTGCAGGCAGTGCCAGGCCTATGCTGGCTCTGCATATTTGAAGGCAGCGTGTTTGATTTTGGAAGGAACTATTAGCCAGCATCATTTGCTGCTGGTTTAATTCCTTGAACCGATGTGAGTGAACTAAATCTTGTGAAGCTGGCACCCTTAGAACTGCAGTGCAGGACTGGGGATAGCGTATGTTGACGTTACTGTGTTTTGTGTCCTGTCTCTTTGAAAGTGCAGAGCTAGGGCTGGGGTAGGAAAGCTGCCTTCTGAGTGGCTGCCAGTACCCCCAGCTGACTGCCCAGCATATTGGGTGACTCCAGGTCAGGTTGCTTTCACATACCATGGAATAGTGTCTGAATATTTCCTGCATGGCCTCTAGTCCTGTGGAAGTTAAAGCTACAGGAACAGATTTCAGGAAGCCACTTTACTTTCATCTAAGTGAGGAAAGGGCAGCTGCTTCAGAGTTTCTGTGCTCTTTGTTCTGTATTAGCTGAGAAAATGAGGACAGAGCAGGTGAATCTAAAATAGAACTACTTGCAATATCTGGCAGAAATATTCAAATTGAAATTCCTGTAGCATGTTATATTTTTGTCTTCTAGGGAAATGTGATCCAGCTGGTGACCTGCAGGTCAAGTCCAACCTGCGGGGTACTTGTTAACTGTTACCTTCTCTTTGGAGGAAACCAAAAGGGGTTTCCACTGCGTATGCTGCCATAGTAACTGGGTGCTTTCTGTTGTGCATAGTATGTGCTTGCGTGTCTGAGGCAGTTTGTGTCTTGGTGCAGAGGAGAAACAAAGCTATTCTTCTGCTCTATATGTGTGGCACTCTACTAAACCTGGAAGCTGTAACTTCTCTTTCTCTGTGCATCTGTCATCTAACTGTGTAGCTATGGACAGCAACTCACAAAGTACTTAAATGTTTTTAATTGTATATTTTTCCATGATTATCTCTTGAGTTATATTATCGAATTGACCAGTGCTTAAAGACATGTCTGTGTGTGACTCTGAAATTATGTGCAGGTTCCCATTAACTGGAAATACTGTATAAAAGAATGGCAGCAGGAAGTGGGGGTTGTGAAGAGAGATATAGAGGCCAAAGAAATGAAAATTGTGAATGATTTCCTTAAAAGGAGCTGCTGACATCTGAAAAACAAAGTCCTGTAATTAGGGTTTGGCTGTGTGCTCGCTCTGCTCTTAATGTTCCTGAGTACCCTGGCACAGGCCTGCTGGTGGTTGTATCTGCAAAATGGAGAAGGCTTTTTTTCAGCAGAAGTTGAGAATATATGAGCAATGGAACTTGTTGGGCAATTTAGAGTCCTTCTGATCTCTTTCAGATACGTATGTCATCATCTCATTCACTGTTTGAAATCTGGGGGGTGTTGTTGTCCACTTCAGCCTTTGAACATTAAATAACAAAATTAGAGATTTTTACCTTTTGAAATTGATTTTAAAGTTAAATTTTTTCTTCTGTCAAGCATATTCTTAAGATGGAATCTTGAGCATCGGATTGAGTCTTGTTCTTGTTTACTTTTAGATGCCTGCCTTAGATGTCAAGCTGAAAACAAACAAGAAGATTGTGTTGGTATGTAGTGATTTCATTCGCTTGTTTTTAAGTTGAAGCTTCTCTCAATAGGGTGCATTTCCATGTTTGAAGGGAATACTGAGTTTATTAATGCTCAGAATCAAACTGCTGTTTTGTTATACAGTGTGTCATCTCTTTACGTTAGTAATACTTTACAGTTGATTTTTTGAGCACTACTAAATTAGTGTTAGTGCCAGGCATGCTGTGTGGAGCAGGACACTTTCACGTTTGCAGTGTCAACATACACACAGCCGTGAGGTTTGGGTTCTCATCCTGGCTGTAACTGAGCAGAGGATAATGCACGCCTTTGAAGTGGGTGAAGGAATGGCTTCTTTTTCCTTCTGGGACGTGTGCCAGGGGGTGCAATGGTAATATCCAGAAAATTCTATTCTCAAATAAATTCTTCACTGCATTAAAAATGATGTTTTTCCTGGTGTTGCTTCAGACACAGTTGATTCAGACACTATTGCTTGATTTTTTTTTTCAGTTTTCATTTGAAAAAAGGTAATCATTTGAGTTTGTTATGATGCTGTTTAATCATGAACATACTTTACACTGCTTGCCAACATATGCAAAAGGAAATTGTGTCTCAATTCCAATATATTTAAATCAGAAACAGTGAAAATTGTCTCATATTGATTGCTTTAAATCTTTAAGTCAACTCTTAAGCTGGTGGTAAAGCCTTCCACTCCCCTGTTCTTTCTGCTGTGAGGTATATTGTCCCAAAGTTAATTCACTGTTGTTTCTGATGATTGTTTTAACCAGAACAGGAATTTCCTGTTTCAGATGCCTTGCTAAGTGGCTTCCTAAATAAATAATTTCTGATTTATTTTGCCAGTGTTTTGAGGCTATATGCAGTGTCAAGTGTTCTTCCCTGATTCTTTCCCTGATTTCGCACAATTTAAATGCAGCATTTTGGATGAGAATTTGGTAGCAATCTCTTGTATGATAGTCAGACAGTGTCAGTAGTGCACTGGTGATGTTTTCGAACGTGGCAGTCAAAATGAAGCGCTTACCCAGGGTTGAATTGCTACTCAGATCTGCTCCAGACACTTTATGCAGGAAGGTGAGAATACACATGTGAGAGGATGTGTGACAGAACTGAGAAGTCCTGTCAGAATTACTGCAGTCATCCAGACTCAGTGATGACACATTTTGTCTTTTTAAAGGTTTGATAAGTTTGTAGTGGTCTTAAACATCTGAGAAGAACGGCTTGGACCTTTCTGTGCGTGTTGATCTCTGGACATGTGAGCATGACTAGAACGTGTTCTTTCTTCTCTTTCAGTGGTTTGGGGAGAATGCAACCATTCCTTCCACAATTGCTGCATGTCGTTGTGGGTGAAACAGAATAATCGTTGTCCCCTCTGCCAGCAGGACTGGGTGGTCCAGAGAATAGGCAAATGAAAACACCGGAAATTTTCTGTTGGACTTGTTGGAGTTGTGTGTATCTTATGCCATAGCTCATACAGAAGAGTGGAACGTCTCGGTCATGGCATGATGTATTCAGTTTATCTGCTACAGGGAACAGTGTGGTTTGCTGTGTGCTCTTTGCTGTGCTGGGAGGCAGCGGTGAGTCTTATTGCAGGTATTTCCACAACTGGAGAAAGAGAGGCACTGCATTAATAAATGTGTCTGTGAAGATTTGAGTGTTAACTATATCAAGAGCATAGACATGCGGTGGTGCAGTTATGCGCCAAGTAAATTCATGTAATGTTTCTACCTGGAGCAATGAATTAATTTGAAAATGAGACCTTTCTATTAAATCTGATGTGCTGTATAATTTAGTGTCTGATAAATTATTTTGCTTTTGGATGAATACATTGTTTTCTATATAATACTGTATACAAAAACACTTGTAAGTGTTTTAGCAAGTATATTGTTTTTTAATGTAAAGTGAGTAGTGTGTGGACAGCACTAGCATTCTCATGTAGGCTTTCCTTATGGCTTAAGAAAAGTAGTTGCGTCTCTGAAGTCTGCTGTTTAATATTCTGCATGTGTTCTGCAGTCGTATTTACTAAAATTTAACCACATCTATGATTTAAATGTATGTTTCTTTTAAAGTTTATGAACACGAGTACTCGTAATCCAGAAACTTTTGGTACAAAGACACATGCTGAATATCAATTTAGTTGTGGTGCAAGCCATGTTGCTGGTTAGCTGTCTAATATGGAAAACAAAAAACAACCATTTTAATGTCCCAAGGAAAGCAGGTACCAATTAAATCCAGGAAAATAATGTCAAATTGTGCTTTCATCAGAATTCATTTACAGAAATTTCTTCATTGTTATTTTGTTGGATTACGTGTTTGGTTTGGGATGTAAGAGAAAGTATTGTTTTACTGCTGTGGAAATCCTCAATATATCATTTTTTTTAAAAGGATTGGACCTGTGATTTTTTCTGTGCATATTTAAGTGCTTTACCCTCAATATCTGAAGTAGTTATTAATCTGAACATATGTTTTGTTGGTTTTTTAAATATATGTATGTAACAGAGAGATTGAATTACTGTTTCCAAGTCTGTAATGGATTCAGACTTAATCAAATGGTTAATAAACTCGGGTGGAATTAAGCAATATTATATGCATATTCTTTTTTACTTAAATTGAGAATAATCAATAACATTTAAGATTAATTCGTTTCTCAGCAGATGTATTTCTATTTAGCTCTGTTTAAGGATATTTAAAGAGAATGATTTCCATTGTATAAAGTAGTTCCAATGGCAGTCTTTGATTTTTATCGTCACACTTCCATGCAGAGCTTATTGGGGTTTTGTTTAATGGTTGTAATCTTGTTTTTAAAATGTTTTGTATGTTTTAAATATGGCTTTTGTGTTACTGTCAATGTATCACACTCAGTGTTACTATCTCAGGAGATGTCTTTCTTAACATTTAAATAACAGTAGTAATGAAGTGCCTACAGCATTTGGGTTGTTGTGGAGTATTTTGTCTTCATCTTTCCTATTTCTGTAAAGACATTCTTCCTAAAATAATATCTTCTTACATACAGAAATAATTTACTACTTATTTTTCTCTGCCAGAATTTGGTCACAGGTTCCATCCCCTAAAATGTCTTTACTTTTATCTAATCCCACCAGAGAACTTTTCCCTTCATTTTACTTGGATTTATGGGACCACATGGACAACAGCAGAGTTATTTCACCCTGCTTTCTGTTCATGTGTCACATGCGTGTCACTGATAGCTGAGAATTGTAATTGCAGAAGAATCTCCTATGCTGTTCTCCTCTGTTTAATAAATGCTGGGTAGATTTGGACAATTTCAGCAAATCTAGCTGGAGTCCTCTCAGAAGTGACTGGAATCACAAATATATGTGTGAAGATGATATTGTTTCACTTAAATATTTTTTTTAAGTGACTTTGTTTTACAGAAACGTTGTATGTTACCATGAATGTTCTATAGAAATCAAGAAAGATTCTAATTAATAGAGCAGAATTCTTTTTGAAGCTGTAAATGTGCCTTTCTTGTGCAGATAACATAAAGATTGTGTTTTCTTGATTTGCTTTGATGTGATCAATTGCTGGTGTAGGCTGAAGTTCAGCCCAGTTACCAGCCAGTCGTACAACTTGTCTGAGTTTGGGCAGCGGTGGCATTTTGCTAAAGACCCTGCTGAAGTTTAGGACCTGAAATTAAAGTTTTGTTTTGTTTTGTTTTGTTTTGTTTTCTGTCTCCTTTCTTTTTGGTTCTGAGGCTATTGCAAGCATGTGTTGCTGTGGACACCTTTTTCAGAACAATCACTCACTGAATTTGATGTTATTTTTTTCAGTCTTCCTTGCTCTGCTAGTTGCATTATTCAGCCTTTTATGTAACCTGCTCCTGCCTCATGCATGAGTTCAACTGGCAGAATTAGACATGCTAAGCAAGCAAGAGCGTTGAATACTCTGCTGTGGAGTACACAGCTTTCTCACACATGTAGTTTGCAATGGATGATTCTTTCAATCACAGATAGAAAAGCGCTCACTTCTGTAGTATCATTTGGTAGAGAGTAAGCATGAGTTACATGTCAGATGGATTCAACACAGATAGAATTAAGTAAATAAAAGCAAATTTATACTTGTGATAGTAGAGTGACTGAAAGCACCAAGAAGGGCTTACCAGTTTTTGTAAGGATTTGGAGAAGTGCTTGTTGTTACTTGATGTTAAGCATCTGGGATTCAACCCTTCAACTTTCTCCAATTACAAAAGTGGAAAGAAAAAAGAAGAAAAGGAAACTCTCTTTGAGTAGTTTCTCCCCAGTTGTACTGGAAAAATCATGGAACTGCTTCACCTGTTCCTGTAATACTTATGTGTAAAAAGTGTTTTCAGAGGCCGAATCACAAGACCCCACAGCATAAGGGGGCCTAACAGATGCCATGCAGGAGTCTTTTGTTTTGGATAAAGACAGGGCACAGACTTCCTGGTGGGTAGCCCAGTGAGTGTAGTCCAGTGGATTTTGGCTTCACTTGGTTATAATCAGCTTTGTGCTTTTGTTGATGCTGCCTCAGCCATGCACTACTGCCACCTTGTCTCCTTGTCATCCTGCCACTTGTCATCATAAGACAAGCTCAGCAGGAAAGTAAAGGGAGGCCACGGTATCATATGGAATGTCTTGGCAAGATCTGGCCAGTCATTTGAAGTGTGTTTTTTCTTCTTCTGTGGATAGGAAATGAGCTCACAACTCCATGCTGCTTCATATGTAGGGATCATTATTTTTAGAGCAGCAGCAGATCTGAGCCTCTGCATGTAATCCGCTTTCTGTTCCTTCAAATGGAATGGCATGAGGCATCAGGGTCTGCAGGAATATCTACGGAGCTCAGGGTTGTTGCTGTTGAGTGTAACTTGAATATGGAAGTGAGGCAGCTCAAAGCTCTGAATGGTATGACAATTAGAAGCTCAGGGACTGATAGCATTCGGTATGTCAAGAGCAAGGGTGGCAAGAGGCTTCTCTTAACTGTGGCTGGTGTGCCGCTGGGTTTGGATGCTGTTTGTGTTACATATGGCAATCATTGCATGTTCTCAGCAGCCAGCATCTGCCTACAGAGGGGATTGTGATACATCTAAAGTTATCAGGGTCCATTCTGTGGAACAGCAGCTGAACTGAGTCTGGTGCTGCCAGTGAGGTTTGTGTAGGGTGTCATCCTTCAGCTATAGATAGCAAACTCAAGCTCCTTACAGAGAAACCTCTTACCAGTCACTTTCCACAAATGGTGCATGTACCTAAAGGTACTTAGTGAAAATCCTTGAGAGGTATTTAATGCAAAAGCAGTTAGTCTCTCTGGTGCATTTGAGAAACGTGCACACACCACTGGCAGGAAGGAGTGCAGGGCAGCCTCAGCTCAGCTCTTGGGCCAGTTACTGATTTTGTCTAGCCAGGCTCTGCCACCCCAAGAGCTTGCCAAGATGTGTGACATGGGGGGGCTCGACAACCTGATTGCCAACACAGCCTATCTGCAGGCCAGGAAGAGTGGAGAAGGAGACACCAAGGAGATGCAGAAGAGACGTAAGAGCCTCTCGCTGCCCAAGATCGATCAGTGTGGAGAGGTTAGGCAGTCCATCGCTGCTGACTATGAGAGCATCTGTGAACAGCAGCCCATTGGCAAGAGATTCTTCAGAGACTTCTTAGAGACAGTTCCAGAAAATTTGGTAGCTAGGGATTTCTTGGATGAGGTGTCAAACTGGGAGTTGGCAGAGGACAACATCAAGAGCAGTACCATGGAGAATATTATCACCAACTTTCTTAAGACGGGCTCCAAAAATTACTTGTCTTTCATGAGCTCTGACTTGGTCAGCAAATGCCAGGCAGCAACTGCGAAAGACTATGAGAATGTTATACAGCTGGCTAGAGATGAAACCAAACTCTTCCTTCAAGGCAAGCCCTTCCAGGACTTCCAGACTAGCCCCTTCTTTGATAAATTCCTCCAATGGAAAGTTTTTGAGAAGCAGCCAGTAACTGATAAATACTTCTATGAGTTCCGAGTGCTGGGCAAAGGTGGCTTTGGAGAGGTAAGAGCTGTACCTTTACAAAAGTGGGTCATCTCTTCCCTTTTGAGATCAGCAGGTGGGTTTGAAAGATGAACTTGGTAATGAGTTTAAACACATTCTGAAGTTTTGCAGAACTTCAGCCTCCAGGTTGTCCATTTCTCAGAAATTCACTCTATCTGTGCTCTCATATTGACTGCAGAAGCTTGTTGCTTCTTCTGAAGCTCTGAAGAGCTGCCCTAAAAATTTTATATTCTGCATCTGTATTACTAAAGATGCAGTCTTCTTACAAGAGCTGATATGACTGTCTATGCAGTTAATCATTAGTCTTTTCCTTGGCACTGTTTTGGCCTGTGCTAACTTGTATACTTGCAGATAGGTCTTACGTACAGTTTAAGGAATATCACAGGTCAAGTTTTGTTTCCAGAAAGTTCTGAGTAAGATTAACTTTTCTGAAAAGGAAGAGAGGTGCAAACTGTATTTACTGCTTATTATGATGGTCAGAGAATGAATCCTCCTTTGTTTTATTGAATCATACAGTTCTACTGTGGGAGTCCTCAGGATCTTTCCAGAGTTGTATACTAGTTCTGAATAGAACAGATTGTATGCTTGCTTTTTCCTTACTTCCTCTGCTAATATACCCAGCCATGCAAGTTACCATCAGCAATAGGCATTTGTGATTCCTCAGTTCCTGCCTATTACTGCTCTTGATATTCCAATCTGTATGTGTAACATTGCTTCTTTACTTTTCCATGTGCATCTTGTTTCTAGGTTTGTGCCATTCAGGTGAAAAACACTGGCAAGATGTATGCCTGCAAAAAGCTAGATAAGAAAAGGTTGAAAAAGAAAAGTGGAGAGAAGATGGCACTACTGGAGAAAGAAATCCTGGAGAAGGTCAACAGCCCTTTCATAGTCACACTGGCTTATGCCTATGAGAGCAAATCTCATCTGTGTCTTGTCATGAGCCTCATGAATGGAGGTGATCTGAAATATCACATCTACAATGTAGGACAAAGGGGTTTAGAATTGAACAGGGTCATTTATTACTCAGCTCAGATCACCTGTGGAATTTTGCATCTTCATTCCATCAAGATCATTTACCGGGACATGAAACCGGAAAACGTCCTCCTGGATGATAACGGAAACTGCAGACTGTCTGATCTTGGATTGGCAGTGCAAGTCAAAGAGGGAAAATCCATCACTCAGAGGGTGAGTAGAAATTCACTGAACGTGGGCAGTGGGAAAGCAAGCTGTTCTATTTCTAATGCGTTGAGTCCAAGACTTAATTCCCCAGGATTTGTTGCTTGCTAAAGACCTTACGTGGTCATTTCATTCTAAGAGACAGGTGGTAAGAAGATTTGGTTAATTACGTCTCCGGACGCTATATGTAGTAAAGCAACTTCTCTTACACAGAAACAGAAGAATCAAGTTCATCTGTTGTTTCTCTTAAGATAAAGACTTGAACCACTCATATTAGAGATGCTAACGCAGCATAAGTAATAGCATGTAGTCTGGGGTTTAGCTGATGACTTGTTTGCATAGTGAAAATCAGTTAAAGAGATGAGTCCCATTCTCAGTTTTTGTTCCTAAAGGATTCTGAGATTTCAGATTTCTCTTGAGTGGTGGTACTGATTGTATTGTGGGTGTTCGTGGTGCTGCACAATAAACAATTGAATCCTCCCCCTACAGATTCATTCCTGAAAAAATCAGCAGACTCAATGGCAGTTTGAAAATGTGCATGCCTGTGTGTATGTGTGGGAAGACAGAGAAAGATAACCAACTAGTTTTTACTTGTGTGGATTTCTGTGCAGCACCTCGGCTGTGTCTGTGGTCACCCCAGTCCCTATTTATAACAGCACCACAGTGTTTAGACGGGAAAGATGTACTCCTGAAATTAAAAAATTGTTTTTATCCTGAAGTGTCTTGACAATAAAGATGTATGTTAGGAGTGACTGTGTCTAAAGTACACACTAAGAATGTGAAGAAATTGAAGCAACATTATGAACTGCAGTAATTATACTCCCCACATCTTTAAAGTGCTATAAAAATTCAGTAGCATGGAGAGGACCTGCTAGTAAAATTTTCCATCGTGTTTGAGGTACACACATTGTGTTGTCACTTCATGCAGTACTTGGAAGAATAGACTTCCTTTTGACAATTAAAATGATGTTATTGTTGTTCGGTCTCAGGCAAAGATAATACAGAAACTGAAGTTTTAAATAGGAGATTTTAAAATGAGGCTGCATAGTTTTAGAGATGAAAATGCAGTTTCAGTGGCAGCTAGACCAGATTTTCAAGTAGAAATTATGTGCAGTAGTAATGTTTGGTTTACAAAGATGGCATTTTGATCAGAGAGCCCCAAGTATACTTGATCTGTGAGCTTTTGCAAATTACAGTTGCATACATTTATTATGATCAAAATATATTTTTGTCCAGGGGCAGTGTTTACTACTTTCAAATGTGTGGGCTATGGTAAAAGAAGAAAAAACGTATTTAGAAATGTGTAACCTCTTGTATTTATTACAATACGATCTCAAAAGCAGTAGTGAGCGAGGCAGTTGTTTCTCCTTGCTTTCCACGAAAAAGTCATCAGGTTGTTCTGTTGCTGGTCACTGGTTTTAGTAGCAGCATTCCCCACTATATGGACACTAAATTAGAGTTTGAACTGCAGTGGATATATTCTGCAAAAGGCAGCTTTGTTTTCTTTTTGTTGGGAACAGGAAATAAGAGAGAAATTATGATATATATATTTTTTTCATATTGTGTTGTAATTAGGAGGAAGTTAAAGTTACTGCTGCAAAATATGAACTGGTAATTACTAATGTTTATAGCAGTGTTGAACACAGGAAGTTCTGAATACACCTTTACAAAATTTAGTGCATGTATCAAAATAAAAATGGTGCTGTTAAATTAATTTGGTTACTAATTGCATTACATTCTGGCCTAACATGGAGGGAGCTCTTATCTCCTAGCAAGCTTTTTGAGTATGACTCCCAAATCATCAGTTCTTTAAAAGCCTTAAAAGAATATATTGTTATAGACACCTTTGGTTCCAAGGCAGATTTATGAATATGATCAGTTACACCATTTTGTGGACACAGTTTTATAAGGGCAGATAAGCTAAGGCAGAATTTCTGCCTGTTCCTCCTGGGCAAATCTGTGTTGTGCCCCAGGTACTGACTGCAGTGCCAGACATCAGAAGGCAGAGTCCGTATTCTGGGTGACAGTTTCACCTGCCGGGGCAAATAACTTTCAGTCACTAATCATAAGGAAAACACTACTGACTTTTTAAAAATAATAATAACTTTTTTTTTTTTAATTTCAATTCATCCATTTGAAAAGAATCCTTCCGTTTTGATGGGATGCTGTAATAGCCTGGACTTCATTCATACCTCTGGCATTTAAAAGCATTTCTGACTTTAATGCCTTGTAACCATCTTTTATGAGGTGGTTCTTCAGTATGCTAGAAGTACTGTTCTATTGCACGATGAGAATAAAATCTAACTCTGCTTTAACCATATTCATAAATCATTCTACTGCCTCAGAGTAGTCAGCAAATAGCACCAGTACAATACAAAGCTGTGGTTTAGTGCTGCAGTACAGCTGGTGGTCATGGATTTTCATCTGTTTGGAAGAATTGAACTTAGCCAGCCTTACACATCTTAATGAAGATTTGTGATTATTTGTTGTAAAGAAGGGAGATGTTCTTTTTCTTCAGAGAGTGTAAGCGTCCTGTGTTCCTGTAAGTGCCCTGTCAGTGTTCCTGTAAGATGATGCATTCAAAAACAAGTTGGAGTCGTCTTCTGTCTAATGAAATTTTGCAAACTTGTTTGATCTTCCATTTCATTATTTTCATCACAGAAATTTCAGTAGCATCAGCATGTTTTGCTGAAGTGTTGTTTCAGGGGGAGAAATATAATGTGCTTTCTGGGTCGTATTTTAGTAGTTCGCTCCCACAGTACTGTTTTCCACAATGCTATATCCCATTACTCAGTAAAGCTGCTTTTATAATGAGACTGTATTCATTCAGGGTGCGCATCCTGCTTTAGTCTCTTACCCTTAACAGAAGAGACAGAATGGTGACTTTTTAAGAGCACTTTCCTCCAGTTCGGTTTCTGTAGACAGGAGCTAAAAACATGCTTAAATTGAAGTAACTCATGTTTTTTTTCAGCAGACAAAACACTTTTCTCCCCAGTGCCTCAGGGTTTTCTTCCTAGGTGCTAATCTTTTCCTAACATCTCCAGTTCTTCAGTTGTTCAGTGGCTCTTCCTTGTAAATAAGCAAAATAAAATGGAAGACTTCCATGCCTTCTGCATATCATCAGGAGCTAAGTAAATGCTCACTTGATTTAGTTTTCTTCTTGATTAGTCTAAAAATGGGCTAGTGACCTGTATTCTTTCTATAGTACCTGTAATATTTCTTCTAATAAAATTCTTTAAATGGTGCATTAACCAGGTGCATTTATTTGAGTAAAAACCTTGTGTGCATTTTTTTTATAATTTGTTTGAAGATACGAAAGAGAAAACTAAGTTTTCAGTAACCACATTTGCCAATGTCTTCCTTCCTGAATAGTCTGTTCTACAAAATTGAGTTTGGAAAAAATAGAAGCCAGATCATTTTAGTACTTTTCTAAATCAAATCAGCAAAATGGGGAGATCTTGTCCATACATTTTTGTGTACCTGAAGTCAGCTGGGATTTTATGAAGATTTGAGCACTGCTCCTCTATTGACTCAGGTGTATTTGCTTACAGTTGACTAGATGTTCAAGGCAGGGTTGCAGAGCACCCTGAAATGCACTGATTGCCTGGTTTTAAATCTGATCACTTGTTCAGTTGTGTGCATTCAAAGTGGACATTGATCTAAGACTCCTGCTTGAAAACATTCATCTCTGTGTGTTTAACTGTACCTCGGCTGTTGTGAAAATACCTCCTAATGCATCATAAGTAATGAAACAAACTAGCAGTTTTCTGCTCTCTGCCTTTTTTTCATTGGTATTTGCTACATATTATGGAGTGGAAAGATGTGAATAATTTCATTGCTCCTTATGCAGGGTAGAGTAGTATATAATACATGAATTCATTTGAGCGTTTCCTTTATTCCATTCAAGATTAAAGAAAAAAAAAGAGTATTTCCATGCATTTTGAAAATTCAGGGTGCTTCTCATTAGTGTAGAAACCATTAAAAGATAAATTTGTTTCACCTTCAAATCATACAAAAAATTCCTACCATCTTGTGTACAAATGCATACCATCCATGTATGGGCTGGAGGATCCATAAATCTCCTTTGTAAATCTTGTTAGGTGATTAGATTGTCATGGGGCACCAGTGATAGACTTCTTAATGAGTTCCTGTTTTAGACATTTTCAAGTTTCCAGTGAAAATTTCAGTGAAACTGTAGTGTTTCTGCATTGTTTACCAGCCAAAGATTATATTCTCTGTGCATGGAAATGTTCCATGAGTTTTAGGTCAAGTCTTCTTATAGTTTGTTTAATTATGCTACAGAAAAACTATTTTGTATATCATTATGTAAAGCTTAGCATAATTGAAGAAGTAGCTCTGGTATCCTTTAAGTATTGTCACAGAATATACTCCATTTGGGAGCATACAAACCTATACAAACTCTCTGTAACTATAATGCATAAAATTACCCTACTTTCAGAAGCAGAAGTTTTTGAAGAGTTCATTGGATATCCAGCCTTACTTTTTCCCCTCTCCTCTCAGGTACATGCATGAACCTTTGCTGTCTACCTAGAAATGTATATATGCTCACTTAGTCAGGCAGAGTTGTTACTGACAACTGTGAAAACAAACTCTTTGCCAGAGTTAATAAAATTACTCAGGACATTAGGAAATGTCATCATGACTTTTCATACAGGTGTGCCTGCAACATCCGTTCTGACGTGTTGATCATTTAATGTATAAAGCTGGATTCTGTGATAAAAATACTCCCTTTTTGTATGTTGGCATTCTTTTTCTTAGGTTGAAATGGGCTACTAAGAGAAATGAAGAGCCTTTGAAGTTGCTTTTACGCAAGCAAGATGTTTTGTCTAGCTGTGTATTCATTTGACTACCATATGCAGGTCATCAGTGCAAATACACTTACCTGAGGATTTCTTGAGTCTTGCCTGAGAAACTGTAATGTTCATAGGGTGGATATTAAGGTGTTTTGTTTTTTTTCCCATTATGAGCAAGAGAATTTCTTCAAGAGCTTGCTAAAAGCTTATGACTGATTTGGAACTAGTTCTTTTTGCATAAGAATGCATAAGATTGAGGAGTCTCCGTCTCTTATACCGTTTTTTTCTGTTTAAACAGTGTGGCTGAGCAGGCTTTTTCTGGAGGTCTGTACAACTTTTTCCCATAATATGTCTTGAAATTGGTGTGTCAGAGTCAAATGCTCCTGCCCTTATCCAAAGGATTAGCAGTATTTAATTTCCTGAGAATGTGAGAAAAGAGCAAACATTTTTCTTCTCTATAATACCCTTATATATTCAGTATATCCAGTTTTGGAGGGCTTGGTTCCTTTTTTTTTTTCAGAAGTCGGTGCATATTTGCTATTCATTTTGGAACAGACTTTCTGCCCTTAGTGGGTTTTGCACAAAGCAACTGTTGCACGTAAGTTATGAAGTCCTTTCGTGAAGGTGCATAGGAGTCACGGAGGCTGAATACAGGAAAAAAAAATCAGCATAAAATAAAACAAGATAAAAATATTTTTATAATATTAATAAAAATGCATTCATATCTTCAGAGGTTTCAGGCTTCTCCGTGGTCTTCCTGTGCTATGTTTTATATATTTGAAGGACATGATAATATTTTTATAGTAAAAACATGTTTTGGTTAAAATCTTACTCAAAATGTCCTTTTGCCCTCCTGTATGTTTGTTTATTATAAGATTCTGTTTCTTAGGAAAACAAAAGGAATTCTATTTAGATGTTCCTGAAACTTGCAGCTTAATTTCAGGACAGTTGAGAAATGGAGAGGAGGGTTCAGAGCTGCAAAATGAAAAATAGCAGAGCGTTTCTACAGCTGCCCTCTGGTCATTGTCACATTACGTTCCTATTAGATAAAGTTCCATAAAAGTTTTTTCTTTGAGCTTTAAAAAAATGGCAGCTCTTCGTTTGTTCAGAATTAACAACTGTTGCTGTGATCTTACAGTTTCAGAACCGCCATACAGCTGATGTAATTTGAAGTATCACAAATACAACTGAGTGTATTTAACTGGAGGGACTCTTAAAAATTTCTGCAATCACAGTTGTTACGAAGTGCATTGCAATGATAGATGCTTTCACTTTTTTTTTCTCTGAAATGTGCACTTTACAGAACGGGATCTTACCATTGTGGCTGCTGTTCTCACCTGAGAATGAAGGGAACAAAAATGATTTGGTGAGAACTTTCTGCATCCTGCGCTTTTGGAAGTGGCAGAAAGGATATTGTAGTTATCTAAAATGGGAAGAATGTGGTGTGTCCCATGCAGATAGTTTTCCTGCACAAGGCGTGCGACCTGCCAGGCTTAGCTTTCCTTTGTGGGTAAAGCTATCAGGGTCTGTTTGAGACACAGCATCCAGGCACTTTGTGTGACTTTGAACCTCTTTCTTCATTCAGTTTCATCTGATGGTTAATAAATACTGCAGTATGTTCCATGAAAAAAAACAAGAGATGAGATTCCTTATGAAGTTTCTAAAGCTGGTAGAAAGCTTAATTAAACTCTCTGAAGATGAGAATGCTATGTAAGTGCTAAAACTACTGTTTAAATTTGGCCAGTGCTTTCCAGAATGATCTCTTTGATTAAATCATCTAATGGAGATTTATTTTAGTCAGTGATGTGCACTTTTTTTTTTAGTCAGTGATGTGCACAAATGCAACATTTGGCTGACGAGGTTTATCTTTAAGTTGTTCATTTGACAGCTTTGACCAGAAGCAGCGTAGCAGGAACTGTAAGCCATAGATTGGGGAGGTTTAGTAGTTCTGCTCATATGGCACCATGTGTGCAGTTCCATGTACTGTGAGGAGTGTTCCAGGGAACAAATGTGTCCTGACATGACACTGTATTCTTGCACTGACTTGGCTACGTGGGCCAAGTCTTACTGAACTCATCTGTAAAGGTGGTTGAAGTCCTGCGGATTTCAGTAGCAGCAGCCATTTGGGGTTGCTGTCATTTGTTGCTTAACCCAGAGGCTGTGCCAGCAGTGGCAGGCTGCTACCTGTGCCTTGAAGCCCTCTTCTGCCATCGTGCAGACATTGGACATAATGTTTGTCTTTGATGTCCTCTCTCTGAGAAAGCCACTCTGCCTCATGCTGCATGGGCGTTACTTAGAAAGAGCTTCACAAGATGTATACGAAGCTAAGTGGGTACAATGTTTCTGGTTTTTAATATTGCTTATATAATCATCAATCATTAAAAAATAAAAGCATACCCATCTGTGAAATGCAGCATTATTTGCACATTATAGGTGGGAAATGATTATCAGAAATTGAAAGAGAAACAACATTGCACAAAATGAGAAGGAAAATTGTGTCACAGAAATAATAAAGAACCCTAATAATGGTTGTATACTATTTGTGTAGTTAGGGGGACAGTACCAGGTGTTTTGCCTGTCCCATATGCTCAATTCTTAAAATGTCTGACTGCTTCACTATCTGTAAAAGCATGTGTTTTCTGATGGCACTTCACAAGATAGATACGTTAGTGGGTTTGACAGTGGGGATCTGAGGCACAGATCATGATGACGTACGTGTGGTCACACAGGGAGCCCAAGGGGAGATGCTCTTGAGTCCAGAGATACAGTTGGTGTCCAGTGAGCAGCTGTCCTTCCTCAAGCCATTATTCCTTTCATTTTCATACAGCATGAAGCCAAACTGAAGGGCATGCTGTAGTTGTGTCTGCTTTCTCCTGCTGTGTTTTGAGTACAGGAAAGCCTATCACAAGGCTCTCTTTCACTTGAGCAACTTATGGTGATGACATCAACGATCACTGTCATTCAAGCTTAAATTAGTGGAAAATGGTCATGGGCTTTTTTTTACTACTTCGGTTACTGACTTCGATCCTGGAGATAAATTTTGTTTCCTTTTTCCCTATTATGTTGCAGAAATCAGGTTTTCTCCCATTTTGGTTTTAACTGGATTTTGTTAAGACAGACAGACTTTCCCAGCTAAAATTCTGTCCCTCTGTGAAAATGATGGAAAAAACTTCAATGTTGTATTTCATGTGAACCTGTGGGATTCACAGAATTCTAAGTTCCTATGAAGTTTTCATCATTATTTTTTTCCTGGTACTCTGAACAGACTTCTCTGTGTTCTTCTGAGCCAGCAGCCCATCAACTGGTCTGAAAGTTAATGGAGTCTTTCCTTTTGCTGAGTATTGACAATATGCTGAGGTCTTTGCTCAGTGAGACTTTTCAGAGGTGCAGTTTGTGCTAATTGGATTAAATTTTATGTTCTGTTAAAAGGTAGCTGCCTGGTCATTTGGTCAGCTGGCTCCTTACTGCATCAACACGTAGTAGGAAAGTGTGGAGGAACTCTTTGTGCCTAATTCTCCTCACAGTGACTCTGGGGGGAAAAAACGAGCATTGCAGAGTGAATGGCAGAGGGACATCAGTTTTCTCTGCACCTCAGGCCCATTAAGTTATGTGCAGAGAAGAGTTTTCTGTAGTCGGTCACTTCATTCCTGCAGGGTGTGTTCAGGCAGTGCTGAAGGAGTGGAGGAACAGCTGGAGGAGAGAACAAAGCCGTCAGTGGCACCCCTTGGAGGAAGGATGGACTGAGCCCCAGGAAACAGCTGATAGAGCTAAACTCAGCTTGTTTTTTTTCCTCTGTTCAACAGTTCTTGTGCCATGGCAAACAAAGGACAGACGTTCTGATTTGCTATACTGTTTGCTTTGTGATATCAATTGAATTTGTTTTGCAGAGATCTGTGGGAAAAGCTAGAGGGATCTAAATCCCATTTCTCCCCGTTTCTGTGATAATGAAAACTGCAGACAGCTCTGTTTCTTTCTTCGCTGTATTTTTAAGAAGCTGGGATAGTGATGTTGTTCAGAATACTTTCCCTTCTTGGGACAGTAAGCTGAATAGGATGTAGGGGCAGAAGCTGCGCTGTGCACCACGTTCTGCTGGCAGCCCAAGTATCCTCAGCTGTACTGGGAGCCCAGCGCACTTAGTGCTTCTCAGGATCACATCTTCTGTTGTTCAAAGACTGTAATTATGTGGCCTTTTAAAAATTTATACAGAATCTCATTTCGCTAAAGAAACAAGGTATCCTTTCAGATGACTCATTTCTGCTGTGTCCCCTTAAACCACACTAAAAGCAACAATTACACCTAACAAAATTTCTTTGCTAATGTATCTAAGGACATCACTTGGTCACTACATTTTAGTTGATTATTGAAGATTGAAATCTTGCCTTTTGGGCTGTTTTCAAAGTGGGGAAGTTGAGAGAAGTAGGTCATTTAATCCTTGTCAAAAACAAGTAAATTGAAATGTATTTAACAGAAAAATTTGCATTTCAGACAGTGCATGCAAATAAAGCATTCTGCTCACTGTAACTAAAGGTTGTGCTAGATGGAGAGTAAGCAAAAAATGGCCAGTGTTGCACTGACTGAACTTGGAAAAGCTGTGAGCGTTTGCAGTGGCATATAATTCTGCCTTCTGTGGGATATTATGAGTTGCTTTGGCTCCTAGTGAGAGTTGTGCAGTTTGACAGCTCCATTCGCTAGGCTGGGAACATGTTTCTTTCATACCTGCCTAAATAAACCTTTCCCAAGTCATTGAGGCTGTCCTTCATGCTGCCGCAGGATCTCTTTTCCTTGTAAGATTGTAAGAGTTTTGACATGTTGTTCTTCTAGCAGTGATTACTGCGGGGATATGAGGTTGTAGCTTTCTTCCAATGCCATCTACTCCTCAAAGATACAAGTAGGTCTTCATTTAAAAGGTTTATTTTCTTTCAGTTCCACAGGTTGAATAATTTCTGTGTTCCTTGATCTGCATTTAAATACTTAGGGTTTTATCAACTTTCTTCCTAAATGAAATATTTTGCCAAAGCTCTGCATTTTGAGCTAGTGGCAAAGGACTAAAATTTAGGCTCTTTTCTTCTTTTTTTTTTCATACTACTTTAAAAAAAAAAATAGTTGAAGTATGTGTTTCTGACCACTTGAAGATCACTGGAAATACTTCGGAAATGTCTCTGTTTTTAGTGGGTTTTCTTTGGATTTTCTTTATTTTATTTTCATTTTAGGGGTCATGAGATTATACTAGATTGCTTTTTCTCAGTCTCTTCCTTTGCTATTAATCCTAGAATTAGCAATAATCTTCAGGGTGGAGAGAGATTTATTTTAAATTTAGGTTCAAGTTTTTATGAGTGTTCATGAGAAAAACTGCTCACCTGAAATAGTTTGATGTATCAGAGGAATAACATTTATTTCAAGGTTTCTTTTGGGTTGGGTCAGCTCAGTAACAGCTCGGAAGATTTCAGTGATACCAAATTTAGAATGTTGAAGTTTAATTTTTATTCATGCTCTAACCCATCCACCATCCCAAAGGAAACCTTTTGTTGGCCCATCCCTGTTTTCAAACAATATGTTCCCATCCGTTGCTTTAGTCTATATGCTCTTGCTTTCTTTTTTTCTAAGGATGATGTCAAATCACAGTGTTCTGTATAGTGTGACTTACTGAAGGCTGTATGTGCAAGACACATATGGAAGAGATCGATCTTACTTGGCACCCGTTCCTTCTGAAAAGCCAACTGGGAAAGAAAGGAGAGGCAGTGTGGGAGGGATCTCTCTTGAGACACCTTGTTGGCCACAGGGTGACATGCTGACTTTTAAATGACAAATTATTCCAGTTCCTGTATGATGATGCTAACTGGCAGCAAAGCAGTGTCTTGTCAGAAAGTGCTGTGAGGGCACCTTTTAATGATGCTGTGATCCATCAGTTGTTCAAGGCATTAGTGCCCTAAAACCAGCTCCATCTCAGTAAAACTAAGAATGTTTATTGCTTCCCAGAAGGAGCAGCAAAAATATTCCAGAAGCATAATCAGCGTCTGTGCTCTCTAATGCACAACGAGCTGTCTCCATCCTTTCGTACCAACATTTCTCAACTGTTCTCAGCCCCTCCACTTCCTTTCAAGTTTATTGATCTTCAGCCAGGTGGGCTGGAGTTCTGCAGGCCATATTGGAGCACTTCTCCTTTCTGTGTGGCAAAGTAATCGCACATAAAAATTGAATGCTGTCAGGATATCTCTCAGTATTAACTTAGATGAATCCAATGCAAACAGTATAAATTATGTGAGGAATGATTTGGGCTGCTGTCATGGCTCCATTGAACTTCTGTGGTTTTACTGGGGGAGGTACCAGTTCACTTTTAACCCTTCCTTTTGCTTTCAACCTGGCTGATATATATATATATATATATTTCTCGTTTCACTTCTACGCATCAATCAAGTTAAGGACTTTTCTTTATATCTCTAAAAAATGTAACTTCATGCAGACATTATTAACTGTAGCATATATGCCATTATATGAACTGGCAAGAGCTGAAGTTCATAGTGAGACATGACTCGTAAACTAAAATTCATCTGTAGGGCTTTTATTCTTTTCACAAACATGGTTTTCCGAGATGAGCTCTAGTTTTAGTTCCACCTTTCTCACTCTGTTTTGCCTCAAAGTGAATCTCTGTCACTGAACCGTGTTCTGGTGGTAGTAATGATGACCATCTTGAGTACATCTTGGGGGGATTTTGTGCAAGCATTGTATTTTCATTTCAAATGGTAATACTACTAAACTTCAAATAACTTCTGACGCAGTTATCAGCATTAGCTGAATCTGGTAAATACATGAAATAAGGTCTAGAATTAGATGTGTTAGAGTCAGCTGAGAGAATGCTTTGACTGAAATTTCATATACTGAGTGATGTAACAGTGCATCAGAAATGGTGTAGAGTGGCTCACTTCCCCTTCCATCACAGGTAGATCAGCTTAGTGAAGAGGCAGCAAGAGTTGCTTGGAATACAGTGGAGTCTGTCCCCCAGCTGAGAATGTGCCAGGCCTGTGCTTGGGAGAAGGCAGACAGATTCCCCTCTCAAAGAGCAGTCAGCACTTCTTTTTGGAGGCTTGATTAGTCCTTTCCTTTATTCAGAGCTTTTTCCAGTCAAGCAATAAGAACTGGTTTATTCACCTAAATAAAAGTAATGTACTAATTACAATTATCTTTGGTTTACTTTCATACAATGGTTTTAAGAGTTTTTCTTGGTCATAGTTCCTTGCAGAAGACAGCAGGGAATATGACTGATAACTTCCCACCACAGCTTGGCTGCTGGCTCCAGAATGTTCTCACTGGCAAGAATCCCCTTATTGGAGCAGAGTTGCAGCCACTGAACAGGGAGGGTGCAGAAAATAGCCTGATTTTCATTCTCTTTCAGTCTTTTCAAAATGATTGTATTGTATTGTATTTGCAAGACAAAACTAGTGACGATCTCCAACAGGAAGAATGTTAAGATGAGAGAAGAGAGATGAAGATTAATTTTAAAAGACACCTCTTTATGCAGAAATTGTATGGACGTTTCACCTTTGAAGAATGCATTTAAAAGTTTTTTCCATGGGCTAAGATGTTTAAAGACAGGAAATAGTCCATGTGCTAAAACATAATTGCTCCTCAGTTTCTAGGTACAAAACCAACCCATCGTTTGTATTACTAATATTTTTTAAGTTATAGACTCTTTAATCTTTCTATTTTATCTTTGTAATCTTTGTATTTCATTATTGACATTGTGTAATAAATCTGTCTGTATGTTTGCTGTAGGCTGGGACAAATGGTTATATGGCTCCAGAAATCCTGAAGGAAGAAAGTTACAGCTATCCTGTGGACTGGTTTGCTATGGGATGTAGTATTTATGAGATGATTGCTGGGCGAACACCATTCAAGAATTTCAAAGAAAAGGTTGATAAGGATGAGGTTAAACGAAGAACTCTGGAAGATGAGGTGAAATTTGAACATGCCAACTTTACAGAGGAAACAAAAGATATTTGCCGACTGTTTTTGGCTAAGAAACCAGAGAATCGTTTAGGAAGCAGGTATGCCTTATTTCTCACATTCAGAAAAAAAGCTGTATTAATGCCACAAATAATAATAATAATATTTTACTCAAAATTAGGTTAGATCTACCCTTTCTACAGAGTACTGAATTTTCTCCTTCATTTCCAGGAAGAGAGGTGGAAATTTTTGAAGATAAAATGGAAATAAAGAGTGTTCTTGCAATACTGTAATTGTCCATCTCTACCCCAGACTACTCACAGGAGTTCTTTGTTGGTATTTTGAGGGGTCAAACTCTGTGCAGTTCTGGGAGCTGGGAGTGGCCCATTTCTCTTGCATCTTCTTTCCTACAGGCAGAGGCTATTTACGTAGATATCTGAATCTATGCTAATGTCGGCTAAATGCAGAGTCTCTGGCTATATCACTTACAGGAATGATGTGGGCAGAAATCCAGATCTGCAGTACAGATTTTCTGTCCTGCAGATGCCTAAGTTACAAGGCTGCGTCATTGGCTTCTTACTGAAGAGACCATTCTCTTTACTCAATTGCTTTTAAAAAATCTTGTAGAGGTTCCTGTTTTTTCTGACTCACTCCAGGAACAAATGAATATTGGGCACACATAGAAGTGGTTTTTGAGACTTTAGGGATGGCTTTGAGTTGATGAATACTGATGAATTTGTCCCTGACTTAGCAATTTAGTCAAGTTATTTCAACAAGTCTGAAGCAAAAGCAGCGACAAATTATTCACTTAAAGTAACCACATTCCTTTAGCCAAACTACAGTTATTCTGCCTGTTTACTGTTGCATTAATTCTGAGCAGTATCAGAAATGTACAGGGATAAATAATTGCACAGGTGGTTTTTAAGGTACTTCCTGTTAAAATATTTTTATTGAGATGTGTTGTAAAAATGTTTGGGTGTATACCATGTCTGGTCATGACAGAATAAAAGCCTTTATGTGCGTTTTAAATAGGGAGATACTATTCAGGACAGCTCATCCTTATGTAAAGATTAGCACTGTAATTCTAATAAGGACAATAAGACCTTGGGTTATCTACATAAGTGCCTGTTGCATAAGTTAAAGCTGCTCAAGGACAGCTTTAATTTGTACACCTGACCTTTTAAAATACCTCATTTTTTTAATGAAGACTTAATGCCATTGGTTAACTGAGGAAATAAAGTAACACTTTTTCTGTGCTCCAGCTTTTTGGGATTGCCATCTCTGTAGCCCACATCTTCCTGTATGTACAGTGATTTTCTTTTTTTTGTGGAGGAATACAAAACTGACAGAGTTTAGATGAGCTCATCTGTTCTTTCTTCTAAGTTATATAAACATGCAGTTCACAGAGGAAGAGCTCAAATTCATCTGCAGTTAGTTGGAAGATGCCTCAGTTGGTTCCAGTAGATGGCGTTCCTGTAGCTTCGTGTTTTTAAACTTTATACGTTTCTAGTGGTGACAGAAAATACATCAGGAAGAAAAACACCACAGCAGTCCAACTGGAGCCTTCCCCAACATCTGATGCTTTTTGGATTATGTTACAGAAATGAGAAGCAAAATAAAGTGAAATTTTTGTGAGTGCATCTGTCTAATAGGATTGTCAGCACTATTAGCTCTCCAGTGTCACAGGGCACTAATTAATCTGAGCAGCAGCTCTAATGCCCTACAGGCTAACAGCAAATGTAAATAAATCACATCACAAGCTAGAAGTTGGTTTTGCAAGATTATGCATATGCAGAGGCATCTCTGTTGGCTTAATCAGCACTTTAATAATTATCTTCATATAGCTCGTTTGTGTTGAAAATGTCATTATTTCATTAGGCAGGGTACCAGGATGGCAGCATCTATTGTTCTTCAGGATGTATCTTACCATTCTGGTCATGGTGGAGTACAGTTCTTAGTGTCTGGTGGTGACTTTCTCAGAGGAACCAGGCAGCAGAAGCACAGAATTATGGTTTTCTAAGGGAGCTGAAAAAGACAGCTGGCAGTTTCATCTCATCTGTGCCCCGTTTCAACCAGGGCAGGCCAGAAGCATGGCAGGGAGGTTTATTAGGAAATGGCAGTAGTGGCAAGCCAGAGAAGCTGTTCTGTAAACATATAAGGTCTTAAAGATATTCTGTGGTCTGCAGATCTGCTACTTGTGCATGGCAGTTCTTTACATCTACAGCGATAAAAAGACTGCGATTTGCAATGCATCTTGTTCATAGAGCATTGTCTAGAAATGCACGAGGGATTAAATGTTTTTTGCTAAGTATTTTGTAAGGAAATGGAGAAAGACAAAAAGGAACAATGGCAACTATCATTTGTTGAAATTAAGAAAAAAATACATTTGTTTACATTATCATTTTAAGATCCATGAATAAAAAACACCACCAAACAAAAGCAACTACAAGAAAACAACAACGTAGGCATGAAAAAAGTAAAGCAATCTACTCTGCTCCTCTTTTAGCTGTAATTCTAGATACAAACTTTGTGTGACTTGGTGCTAGAGTTACATTATGGGCAAGATGCAAATCTAAAGCTGTGGTCATTGATCATGCTTTAATAACCATACATTTGAGGCTCAGATTATTCTTAGACTCATAGACAGGCTTGTAGGATGAGCTACAGTGAAAGAATTCACTGTTTCTGTTACATCAAAAGTTATCCCTGAGGTCTGCAGTTGCTCTTTTTAAAGTATACCTAAATGCATGTATTTACAGTGTCTGGATTTTATTCTTGGGTTCTAAAGATACTTTAAAAAGTTGTGTTTGTGACAGAGGAGTGCATGTTCTTGCTGATGCCATAATTTATGAGTCCCTTTGCTCATCTATAAGAGTAGTTCAATTAACTGACTCACTAAAGCTACTTAACTGGGCTTTGCAGATTTGCTTTAAATTAAGAGAACAAATGCCATTTGTTGGTTTCCTGTTCAGACTGTTTTTCATGAGTCAGTCTCTAGATGTTTAAAACCAGGCTGGAATTTACTAGATATTCTTATCCTTTTAAGTCCTGAGGCATCCACTGGACTTTTCGTTGTTGACCAATCAATCCAATACTTCCTATCCCCCCTTGCAATCTCTTCAGCTCTGTTTAAGTGTATCTTTGGATGTGGGTATCTCCGTGTACTGCCAGAAGCAGCGCTGCTGCTCTTGCGTGACACCTTGCCCAGACTAATTTACCTTGAGAGGTAGAGAAATGAATAATGGGATCAGGATGTTTTTGGCTGCTTAGCTGGGCTTACACTGTTCAGTGCAACACTTTTTGAATATGCTTGAGCTGTGTGTGATTGCATTGTTTTGTATATATTTAATGTATCCTTAATTTAAGATGCTCTCATGTATGCAACACAGAGACAACTGTATCTGCTGGAGAGCAAAATACTGCAAAAATTAATAATCTTTTGCTTTATTGCAGAAATGAAGATGACGACCCAAGAAAACATAGCTTCTTCAAAACAATAAATTTCCACAGGCTAGAGGCAAACCTTATTGACCCTCCATTTGTGCCAGATCCATCAGTTGTCTATGCCAAAGATGTTGCAGACATTGCTGATTTCTCTGAAATACGAGGAATAGAGTTTGATGACAAAGACAAGAAGTTCTTCAAAAAATTTGCAACTGGTGCTGTCCCTATACCCTGGCAGGAAGAAATCATTGAAACGGGACTGTTTGAAGAACTGAACGATCCTAACAGGGTAGATTCTGGTGGATATGCAAATGGAGGTGAAGCTAAGTCAGGAGTTTGTTCGTTGTTGTAAATATCAGATTGTTACCAAAAAGATTAGAAGCAACCTCAGAACTTCCCATATTCTGACACTGCTTCAGAAATTCAGTGCATCTGTTTAAGAAGAACTAATCAGTGTAATATGGCATTGACAGGCTATGTAGACCACAAGATGTATTGACCATATTATTTTCCTTTGTCCTAGGAAGGGAGATAATACTTTCATTTTACTGGAGACTTAATCAAGATGGACTGTATTTCTCTAAGGAACTTAGAATGGTAGAAATTCTGAAATACAGAAAGCAGTCATAGAGTGAAAAGGCATCTCCTTTGCAATGTTACTGACTCTACCATTTTGAATACAATAATTTATTGACTTTCTGTCTATTTTCTTGTCATTTCTACTAATGTTTCCTCTTTGTTCTGCAGTTTTCAGGACATACTTTCTAATTTTCAAGTAATATTAGGCAGTGGAGCTTAAAGACTAGGTCAAACTTATGCTTATTGGTTAACCAGTCTGTCTTGTTTTCTTAATTTCTGTTAGATTTTTGGTTGGTTTGATTGTCATTAAATGTAAAAGAAGGCTTTACAGGTGGCTGTAAAATGGGACCTTCAGGATCAAATTCTTTCAAAGCTGATTTTAACAGAGTGAAGAGAAGAATGCACCAATTTAATTGAATAAAATGTTTATTAAGCATATTATGCATTTATAAGTGAATATCCATTCTTTCTGACAATCAATTTCAATCTTTTATTAGATCTCCTGATACTAATTCTGTATTTTGCTGCTAAATTAAACTACGAATAGACTAAAGCAATTTGTAACCGGCTCTTTACAAGAAATGTATTTTCATATAATACAAATATTAATTCATTCACAAATATAGATTATTTATATGCAAGTTGACACCTTTATCTTCAGCTGCTCGTTGATTCTTACGCAAATTTCGAGGCATCTTTTTGATTTTTAATTTTATTACAGTCTACGTAGAATTAATTGGAAGCATTTAAATGACTGCTTGCTAATGCTGGTGTCTATTATTTGTGAATTATGTCTTATTGTTTTCTCTGGTAAGAAGATTGTAGGTGGTAGTGTTTTTCTAACAACTTCTAAGTTAGATTATGTATGTTGTTTACTGTCATCTATCTTGCTATGGTTTCCATTGACTAAAGTGGAATTAGAAACTGCTCTGTTTGAGTCCTAGAGGCTGCTAATACTTTTTTCTATTTTTCATTGAAAAATGTCCTCCTTGGTTCATCTATTTTGTATAGACACTGTGCTGTTCAGAAAGAGGAGAAACAATAGATAAGCTGTCTTCTATAATTATATCTGTTGTGCAAACATAGCTTCATTGATTATTAATAATCGAATACCTCATTCAAAATGGTGCAATAAAAAAAAAATAATTCTTTAGTATTAAATATTTTAAGTGCTTTAGTCACAGCTAAATAATGT
Source organism: Perdix hodgsoniae (assembly GCA_035772895.1). Classification (NCBI taxonomy): domain Eukaryota; kingdom Metazoa; phylum Chordata; class Aves; order Galliformes; family Phasianidae; genus Perdix; species Perdix hodgsoniae. Next base: position 2,588,628 of record JAPSGF010000037.1, on the reverse strand, counting down.
ATTGGAAATACTTTGTATTGTTCTTCATTTTCTGTAGAAAGGATTAAGCTGAAAAAGAATTGTTCCTTTCTTTCCTTTTAAATTTGCTTTTCCAGTGTTTTATATCTATATTTTTTTCAAATGAAAAAAAAAAAACAAAAAAACAAAAACATGAAAAAGAGTGTTATTTAGCATCAGTGGATAATGCTGTTCATGGATTGTTGTGAATCTGTAATTGTCTGCCTTTGGGAGGGAGATTTTCTGTAAAATGGTGTAAAAGGAAATAAGCTGAATTCTGACTTGAGGTTTTAATTGAGAAGGATGATCCTGGAAGATGACGAAAATCATAGGAGGTTGAGAGGAAAGGTATCCATGTGGTTCTGTCAGGGTGGTCTTAAGCTAAAATATTTATTAATTTAAGAAACTCGGGCAGAAAATTTGATTATGCATACATTTCAACAACAGCAGTGTTATTACAGCTAGGAGAGGTCTAATAGTGCTAGTGGCAAAGAGCATCAAGCTTGTGTCCTCAACTGCTTTACGTCTCACAACCGTACAGATGCCACTTCACAATTTCTCTAAGGCCATAAACCAGCGCTCTGAGCTGGCCGTAGTTTTTCTAGCACATAAATGACTTTTTCAGTATATAGATGTTCCCATATGGAAAGAAGTTATGTATAGACAAAATCAGAACGTGATGTTAGTCATCAGTCCTCTGTGATACCAAATGTTGCAAGTCTGTGGTTTTCAAAATATATTGCAATACTGAGATTGTGAATTCAGGATATCATCTGTGCATAACATTTTGTTGCTTAGTTTTTGAACAGTTGTAGTGTCAATAAATCCCAGCAACATCTTTATCAGTGAGATGCTGTAATGTTAAGTGTTCCATGAATCATGGAGGAAGCATGTAGTAGTTTGATAATGCACCATTTGGCACTGTATTCCAGAAAAGAAAATGAGTTAGTTTGACATTATTGGTTTTCATTTTCTACAGTTCTCTATTTCAGAACATGGACAATTTGTGTTTGCACTGTGAAGAGGTAGAACAGAACAGATGTTATAAATGTATTTCTGTTCGCATTTTCAGTGCATCTTTTAAAAAATTAATTCCAGCTTCTTTTAAGGACTCTGTGAAATGCATAATTCTTTGTTTCTTCCTTTTACTGTAAAACTGTTTGTTACGCTTTCAGGAACACAGTTACTTTTAACATCTTGTTTCACCTTAACAAACCAAAGGCAGCAATCCTGAAAGGTTTACGTCTCCGATGAACTGTCTTAGTGAAGCCAATGATGCTACTCATGTGAGTAAATTTAAATGTTTGTGTGAGATCTGGACCTAAGTCAGAAGAACTGAGTGAGTCATTTTATAATAGGAGGATGGATAGTTGTTTACAATAGAAAATGGAGAATGAAGTTGTGGGAAGAAAATAATCTTGAGATTGCGAGATACTTCTGGCGAAAGTAAATTATGTAATTTGAAATTGCTTTTTTTCTTCGGGCTGTCTTTCTCCTCCTTTGCCAGCTTTATGGCACCGTGCTTGTCTGCCTCTTTTCCAGGCATATAAAATGCATTTCAAGTGTTAATCTAATCTGAAAAACTAAATTGTGAACTCTATTGGATTAAATGCCATCCCTCAAAGGCCACTGAGTACCCTGGTCACTCTGTAGTGACTGTTGTTACAGTGCTTTATAAGACAAGTGGTGCTGTCTTTCCTGCCCTGTTTTACATACTGCTGCTATTAGAAGTGCCTGATAATTTTAATTGAAGCTGAAATGGGAGGTTCATAATAGCTTAAAGTCTACTCTTATGAGAACATCTTGTACATTACCCTGGCCAACACTGAAGAAAGGCCACTAGCAAAGAGAAAATGTAAAAGGAAAAGCTTTCCACTGTATCTCAAGTCCAGGCTTTCTTTGCTGCCCTCCCAGGTACCATTACCCTCACTAGCCTCACTAAGCCTAAAGAGACAAAGTAAGTTTTAGTATTAACCTAATTAAGTCATTGTTCACTGAAGGGCACTGAAGCTACTGAAGGGTCTTGAGCACAAGTCTTACAGAGTGTGGCTGAAGGAACTGGTTTTATTAGAAGAAGAGGCTCAAGGGAGACCTTGTTACTCTCTGTATAACTCCCTGAAAGGAGGTTGTGGCAAGGTAGCCTTCTCCCAGGTAACAGCAATAGCACAAGAGGTACTGGCCTTCACTCGATTTAGATTAAGAACTAAGATCTCAGCAACTATAGCTCGTAGCATTACAGAACTGCTGAAGATCCTACCACTTCCGTTTGTGCGTGTGGAGTTTTCTGTTTTTTTGTTTTGCTAAAAGAAAATTCTATTTTTTTCATGTGACAAGCCATCAATTCTGAAATCTATAGATAAAAGAAATAATTGGCATTTTATGTTCAGAGGCATATAACTTGTTATGGTTAAAGGTCATCCATGATTTCATTTTAGAGAGAACATTTTGAATGTTGCATTATGATAGCCTTAGGGAGCTTCATTAGACACATTGAAGAATGCATGGAGAGAAATTGAAAGCAAATACAATTAAGCGTTAGGTTATTTTTTTATAATTAGGCATTGTGTTATTACAGCAAATAATTTCAAACCTAGTGTCTCACTTAAATTTGGCAATTTTACTGTTGCTTTGGGAAATTTTGGGTTTTTTAATTTGTTTTTTATTTTCTTAACTTTGTTCAGGTTCAGACAGTTAATGCAAGTTTCTCATCGGTTAGTCCTTTTCAGTTGCGGAAGTCTGAATAAATACTCAGTGTTCATAAGGGAGGGGAAGTCTCTGAGGCATCTCTTGCTGTAAAAGAGGAGGAACAAAAACCGGGAGTGTAACTGCAAGTACCTGCATCCGTGGTAAATGGGCAGATGAATGGTGACATCTGTGCTGCACCATTCATATGGGTTTGTTTCCCTTGCATATTACATTGTTCATAAATTTATCACTACACCTGTATCCTCATCTGTTATCTGTAGAAGATTGGCACAATTCTAAGTGAAGCCACTAACTTTCAGGGAAAGTTAGTCTCCAGCTTGGACAGACAAAATGTGCCATAAAACAAAACAAAAAAAACCCACTGCCAACAGCCTTTCAGTCTGCTCCAGTAGGTGAAAGATTTTGTGGGGAAAAAAAGCATAGGAAAAAAACTCTGTATCTCTGAAAGGGCATTTGGATATATTAGGTCTACTCCTTTCCCTCTGACATCCTTGGAGCAGCTAAAGTGGTTAAATCTTCCCTTTGCTATTGCCCATGTGCTCGCACAATTGATTCTAGTAGTTGTTCTAGCCTGTTTGTGGTCTTTGTGTATGCTTTTCAATGCCTGAGCTTTGTTAGTAGGCCAACTCCTTTCAAGTGTTTTGGTTTCTGATTAATGTACATAAACAGGGTGCTATTACAACATTTGGTGTACAGTGGCTTATGAGGAATGAAAATTTTCATTTTTGTTCAGTGCACAAACATTGCTCGAAGCTAAACATAACTAATTAATTTTGACATGTTTTATCAGAGCTGTTCTTTGCCAAGCCTACATGTTGGCCTATATGATTCATTCAGGTTGTTCTGACAGTTATATTGTACAGAATGGAAAGATACAGCACGGCTGAACTCACACTGTACGCATATCCTAATGATGGGAGTTCCACATGGTGAATGTTCCGGTGATTCATGTTTTTATAAAGAATGCCAAAGGGATGACTGTGGATGTATCAGTTGTCATAACTTGTAGTTCACTTCACAATAGTGGAGTAACTGTTTAAAAAAGCAGCTATTGTACAGGAACGTTTAGCTGGGTTTGCTTTGCAAGACTTCATGCAAGCATGACATAGGATGTGCTAGACATGTCTCGTGACTTTTGAATTGCTGAGGTAAAAGTTTCACTGCAAGTAAGAACAGATTTGTTGAGTGGTCCTGTCAGCACACATTCACACAGAAATACATGCTGTTCTGACGGGGTACCTTTTGAACAATTATGAAAGCCAGTTATGAAAGCTTTCTTGCAACTGCACTGCTAGCCTGCTAACTGCAGTACTCAGTTACACGTCCCTCTGTGGAAATACCTTCATAAAACTACAATAAGCTAAATTGTTCCGGTCTCCTGGACTTCTCAAGAGGAGGCAAAGCAGAGTGTTGTCATCATAGTAGTTGTTTCTGAGGGCTTAGCCTGCTTCTGATGCCATCAGTGTGCAAGGCAGATGTAATATGCAAGGATATGAAGGTGGAGAAAAAGAAGATAGAAAAAAATGCCTGCTGCATCGGGTCAGTTCAGTCAAGCTGTTAGGAATACTTGTCCGTATCAAATGGTTGTGGGGCTGTATTTTGCTATTTCTATGATTAGAATAGAACCAGTGAGACAGTGTGTGCTACGGTATCAAATGAGGAGGCTCTAGAGCATTCCAGTTGGTGTACTTCTTTGTATGAAGGAATTAAGCTCATGATAAGAAGTATGGGTAATGTTTTTCATGATCAGTAACAGTTACGTGACATTCATCAAGAACAAGCAGCACCCATTATCAGTTTAGCCGGTTCCTTCTCATAAACTGGAGACATATGCCTGATTTGTAAACAAGTCCAAAGGAGTTTTGCTTTTGTTCCCAAGGCATAATACCAGCAGGATATTGGGAAAAAGAAGACAAAGCTCTCAATTGGCTTATACAGAAAGACATTTGACAGAACAGTTATACGGTGGCTGGTTTGTAGGTCTGTTTTCTTCTATACTCATTATGCAAGAACTGTGGAGCTGGTCTGAAAGCAGACTTTAGGCAGAGACGTTTATACTGACTAATACAGGAGAATTTTCTTTTAGTTGTTCTGAAGGTGTCTGTTTCGTCTCTCCTCTAGACAGATTTCTATACTGTCACCAATTAACACTGGTATGTTAATGCATTTTTGGGGACAGGGAAGAGTCTATTTTTGACCACAAAATACAGTTGAATTTGCTTTAAAAGAATAAAAAAGAGACACCTTGAAAATTTAACGGGGGGTCATCAGTTGACTCATAGGGCTGATATCCATCCTAAAATTAAGTGAAGTTAGAGAAGATCAGTTTTAAGTAGCCTTCTACCAAGAATAGCGGCAAAGATTTGAATCTGGATGTTTGATGAAGACAGGTTAGCTGTGCTGCCAGCATCCCAGTCAAGACATCAGTTTTTGATTTCCCATGTTAGCATACTGAAAGTGAAAAATGATGGTGCTGAATTCTGAGACCCAGCATCAAGTGAATACGCTGTCAGAGCACACTTGCAAAAAGAATTCAAGCTGAAGGGTATAGCATTTTAAATTACAGATTCTGAGAAGCCATGGAAAGTTTGTGTAATGACTAGATATTTGTGCATGTAATGCTACTTAGATCTGATTCTATTTAAGAAACAGAAGCAATATTATCTCTCATTTTTAATTTAATAATTCTGTTTTCCTAAGTCCTGATATTTGGAAAAAATAATGCAACTTAAATGTGGACAGCTGTTTTCCATAGTAGTACTGTACGACTGTATCTTTTTACATTATATGGAAGAAATTAGAAAATGTGCTTTGTACTAACTGCTGTTTGTATGCTGCTCAGATAATGTGATAATGATCCATTGTCTGACTCAGCCTAAGAACCAGTTCATTGTGCTTTTCTCTTAAGAGAATAATGAGGATTCTCTGTTAAGCAACAGAAAAGTTGCTTTTCTGAATTTTCTCCAGACTATTTTTCTCATTTTTGCAGCTCTGTAGTGGACACATTTTTGCTTTCTCCCCATCTTCGTGTGTCAGTTCTGACACGTTACTTTGTTTTTGATGGGACTGAAAACATAGTGTCAGGCCTCTTAATTCACGAACCAATGCTAATCCAGAATCTGCTATCCATGAGAACTAAGAGTGAATAAGTGTTCTTATGTTCAGTCTTACTTCAGACTCCTGCCATTCTGGGCAGGGAAGGGGATAAAGAAATGGATAATCTCTTCACAGTTTTCCATATACTTTGTATAGAGAATAGTGGATCGAGTGTTTAAAACAAAGAAAGGAAGGAAACTTTGATTTCTTGCCAAACCTCCCTCTTGCTTACCAGGCTGGTTTGTTTTGCTGCCAACAAGCAGTTTCCTCACCTTAAGAAGCTTCTTTTCAACTGTGAAATGAACAGCAGTGAGAGAAGCAGAATGGCACCACTGTAGGAACTTGCTTTAATTGACATAAGGACTGATTCCCGTCTGAATTTAAAGAGGGACCAGCAGACACACAGCACTGCAGGTGTGGGCTATTCTCAGACCATCATTACCATTGTTTACTGTTTTCCTTCAAGTATGTAGAAGTTGTTTGTTTTGTGAATGTTCATCTCCTACCACACAGAAGTTATTTAACTGGTTTTGCAGTTATTTTTAAGGGGAGGAACTGTAATTACTGAGTTTTATGTCTTCTCTGTCTTGAATCTCAGGTGGCTCCTTTGTGGCCCTTGTTTTTACTGAATGGACTCAGAGAATTTGCTATTCAGGGTCCCAGGGAACTGCTGATGCTCCAGACCATAAGCTGTCGTTCCAGGTTGACCACAATCTTGACATTATGTGGAAAATAAATATTTTAAAATTAATTTAAGGCACGATATGCAAGGCTTTAAGTCTTCACTTGAATCAAGAATGGCAGCAAATGCATTAATTGTGTTTTGTTCCTGCAATCTTCCGGTAAGGAAAAGAAAAAGGCTCATTCTGTAAAAGCTATTGTTTTAAGTGAACAATGAATTTTGTTTGACAATAGTAAGAGAGAAAATACTGTTTGAATATTTTTAACAAGCTTGCAAATGCAATCACATTTATAGTAGACCAGGAGAAGGAGCCCCCCCCCCCTTTTTTTCCCCCCCTTCTGTATATCTGCAGTTAATGCTTGAAGCAGCAGAAGTGATAGCTAGTGAAGAAACAGTATTTCAGACTCCAGCATATATCTTTGGATCATGCAGATGATATGAAAGTAGATAGACCATTGAGAGCAAAACAGTGCACTTCCAACAGTAACCAAAACACATTCAGGTAGCCTACATCCATAGGGCTACAATTAAGCCATCGAGCTTAACCCTGCCCAGTAAGTTCAGTGAATGCTGTGTATTCCTCCCTTAGAAGGATGGTTTCCCTCTGAAGTTCTTAGTTGCTCAGCATATGATTTAAAGATTACTGCAAAGCCCTTTGTACAGTTTCCTGCTTCTTGTGAAAATATAAATAGTTTTATCGACTCGGAGGGCTTTTATTTCACATAAAGAAGGAAGGTAATGGAAAGAAAGATGGAGGCAGAAAGAGACTTGAGCAGCTTGAGAGCACAGTGTATGTGCTTGGTAGAACCCAGTAAAAAACTCTTTTTATTGCAAGAGTCTTTGTGGTCACAGATGCTTATCTGTATAATTCTAAGTGATGCCCTCAGATTTTTTAAGGCTACTCTGCTGCTTCAAGTTCAGACAGCAGTGTTTTTGTTGTCTTTGTGCTCAGTGTCAACAATTCTTAGAGCAAGGAGAAGTTTTATGAGAGAGAAGGTTTGAAAAATCATTTTTAACTGTACATTAAGAAATGTGTTTAGGACTGCACATACCTTTAAGGATAAAAGTTCCTCTTTTCTTATATGAGCAACAGCCATGAGCTGAATTAATCTTCACATTTCCTTAGAAAAATGAGCATTATGAAAGGAGGATTTTAAAATTAATATGAATCTTAATTAGCTAATTGTCTCTAGAAACTAATGCATTATGTATGATTGTTATAGAATTTATTATTATAGTGTATATTCCAAAAGAAGTGGAATCACTGGAGTGCTAGGAAATAGCAGAGTATGTGTGTCAGGACAAGATTTTATCTTTATTGTCATTACAAAGTTAGAATGCAAGATATTCTAGTTTTGATTTATTTTTTTTCTTTCTTTTTCCCAGAGTTTACAGTCCTAGCCTTAAAAACAGGGAGTTTCTGTACAATTAAAGGACAATGGAGATCATTCTCGATGATTCAGAAGATAACCAGTGGTCAGGAATGTATCTCCTGGGTTTAGATTTTAAGTGCCTCTTACTGATCTTTTCCTGCTATGAAACTGTGCTGATGAAGAACTCAAATAATAAAGGATGTACTAAAATAGGGGAAAAGAAAAAAAAAAAGTGTAGTTGAAGAATTATGGTTAAATTAATTACAAATTATATATTCCTGACAAGAGAAGATCTATAATCATACATCTCATGTGTCAGCCTTAGCTGATTGTTTTATATACCTATGAATATATATAATTGATAAATATATACGTGATCTATCAGGTAACACTTTTTAGTGTGCTGGAGGAAACTTAAAGCTTCCCATCTTTAATTTGTATTTGACACAAAATTTCAAACAACAACATGAGGGGTCTCTATAGGGGAGAAAGCTGAGGCTCATCAATGTAGTCTGATAGAAAGGTTTGCAAAAGAACCCTCCTGCCCAGTGTATCCTACTGGGGGAATCCTCTACTCAATTTTGCCTTCCTCTGAAGCAAGTTTCAGCAGTTTCCTAGTCTGTATGTAATTTAGGGCTTCCTTTCAAGCTCCTATAGAAACACCCATATATCTAGCTCTGGATTTGAGCCTTTTCTCTGCAGTAAGCAGTTCCTTTTGTTTGTTTCAGCTTTCCTGCCTGCTGCTCCCTGCTTGCTGTGCCTCTCTGCGTGCTCTCCCACCCACTGCACCAGAGGTGCTTCTGCAGAAAGGTCACTGCTTCGCCCTGCAACTTCCCTGTGCTCAGAAGGCTACAGCCAGAATGAGGGAAAAGGTAGTCTGCCACCCTGCTCCCCACTCCATTTGGGTGAAATGCACATAGAGAGAATCTGTGCGTAAGGCTGAAACAAATCAATGCAGTCTCTGTCCTATTGTAATTATCATTAGCCCCAATGTTATTTTTGCACCAGTATTTTAATCACAGGATAGGAAATCTGTCCACAATGTAATTAAAATGTAAAGATAACAATACAAATAAAAAATAAAAAAATACAACTTTGTAAATAAATACCAGACAGGAGATTAAAACTATATCACTGTTTCTGCAGCAAGATAAAAACATCTACAAAGTTCATTGCTGAGAATTGCTGTGAGAATCAGTTCTGTGTCTTAATTCTACAAAAATGACACTAATGGCAAAACCTGAATCATGGCTGACTTCCCCTAAATCTAAGTCTGTGTTAAAGAACACCACTTAGGAGCAATTATTGAGAGAGACTGAGAACGTAAGACTGTTCCCTTTGCAGCATAAAGACAGTTCATCCTCTGGGTTTCCAATGTGTGGCTTATTTGTCTTCTAATTTACTTTAAGGGTACTTACATGTAGATCAGAGTATTTAGGTAAGGTGAACCTCTCAATCATTTTAATTTTAATAAAACAAGGATTAAGTGAAGGAGTTTAGTTTAATGGAAAAATTTGAAGCTAAGTCTTCTTCCAAGAATGGTTTAAAATCAGAATATCTCATATATATATATATATATATATATATGAGATAAGCTTGTATATAGCTGGTCTTTACTGTGGGTATTGATGTAATGACTTAGGATGCTAACAAAGATCTGATCTCTTTGAGATCAGATTTGGTAGTTTAAAATTAACAAAGGAGAGGTGACTGCACAGGTATACTTATATTTTATAGGGTAGATATTTAGTATTTCCTGGTGTAGTATTTATTTGAACACACAGATAATGGATTTGAGAAATCTGCTGTACAGCATACATGGTGTTAAGAAAACGAATTCGTTGCCTGTTGTCCTTCAAAACAAACTATGCAAATACCGTTTCCTCTTCAGTGACAGCAGTGTTTTAAATAGGGTTAACGCTGTTTTTTTTTTTTCAGCTGTAGTTCCACAACAGGGCAGCAGCAGCAGCGATTCCTTTGTGCTAATGGTCTTAGTAACTTCTTTCTGTGTGCCAAATTTCAATAGTCCAGTTTGACATGAGGAGCTAGGGTAATAGCTTTACATCAGCCTTAAAACTATAGCTGTGTTCAGTGCAGTAGGCAGCTGTGCTCAGTATATGTAAATACTAAGAACACAGAAGTAGTCTTCATAGCACATACAACATGCAGTTCCTTCATCAGATCCGTAAATTGTCCTCCACACAGAGTAAAACTTCCCTGAGATTTCTGCCAGAAGTCAGAACCAAGATGACTGTAAGTACTTTGCTTTATTTGTACTATGGCATTATTTAAAAAAAAATCAATTTCTGTGTTCTCAAATTTGTTAAAAAGTAGATCTTATATATATAATCAATATGTCTTGAACTCAGTGTTATAATATGCAATTATGTTTGCACAAACCTGCAGATGAGCTTTTATTTTAAGTTCTGTTAGCAAAGAGTTTAGCATATAAATAAAAAATGAAGGCTGATGGTGTTATAAGAACCAAGTACCCATTGCAATTACAGCTGGAGAAAATGGTAAGAAAAATGGATGTAGAATATTTCTTTTCTATTTTAATACACAGTTTTTAAAAGATTTTATTTTCCCATAGGCTCTGTAGCTATAGCAGACTGCATTTTGACAGGCTTTTCTTTCACTTTTTTAGTGGACTAAACCCTGCTCCTCCTACTCAAAAACTATTCCTGTATGGGTGGTATCCCAGGAGGAGGCACAGGAGAACAGAATGAGGAGCATGCACAACAATTATATGAGCACTTCTGTGTGGATTTTTGTTTTAATCTTAAATAGGAATCTGGAAAACAAACAAACAAAAAAACTATCTGAGCCACTATGTATTTAAAAATCTGTTTTACTGTCATCTGGTAAAAACTACTGTTGTCCCTGGAGTGGAGATCAACAAAAATTCATGGTTTAGGTTCAGTTTTCTTTCAAAGGAGGTGGAGGCAAAATGAACATTTTTAGACTGTGTTATGGAGGCTGCTGCATGTGCTTGTTCTAATGTGACAGAAATTGGAAAATGCAATTAAAAAATAATTTTGAAACTTTATCAGTGGTACTTTTGGTAAAATCCAGTAGCTTTTACTGGGAATTAGATTTACAGGAGCCTGCAGAATTAAAAGAAGTGGGTATATAGACCTTGTGTAGCCTTGATCCTCTTTTATCTTAATCCTAGAGTATTTGTTTATAAAGCTATATTACAGATGACAAAGTGTATCTTATGCTCCTTCAGAACTACAGGGAGTTAACATATTTGCACATATTTGGTTTTTATAATTTTGTTTAAAATTATTTAATAATTTGCTGTAGGTCTGGCTTAGTCTTAGAAAAATGCTGTAAAAAGCCAGACTGCAAATTGAGCCATGATGGAATTCCCACACATTTTACCACACTGGTAAAAAATAAAAATAATAAAAATTATGACTCTCATTTTTTGTTCTCAAAAGTTCTCTTTTTTCCAACTTCCTCTTATGTAATCATAAAAATACACCGATTGGCTCTGGCATAAAAGCTGACATTATCTCGGTTTGTAGATCTTGTGACTTTGTGTGGGCATTCCATGACTGTACTTACTGTAGGCCTACTCCCAGTGATCAAATCCATAAAAAACAGGTGGGTGCAGGACACCACTGAAAGAATGCTGAACATCTTCACTGTCATTTATGGTTAAAGAGAGATGAAGGCGGTTTGCCTCTCAGCAAATGTAGCTCTTGTGGAGTAGCAGAAATATGTATGAAGAGTTAGTAAATAACCCCACATGAGTACATTAGTCAAGAGCTGTTCCTATATACCGACCTGCCAAGTATTTTTTTTGGTTCAGTTTGATGCAGCCATCACATGTAATATATGCTATTTTGATTGGGAAGTAAAATGAAACATAACCCTAAATAAGTAGCTTATAATATGTCTTTAACAGTTAAAGGCAGTGGTTTATATAACACGGTGAACTTTCTGCTCAGCAATACATAAAAGCTAGCTTGCTCTATTTTTCTAGCTGATGTATGCTCAGGACTAATAATAGGCCCTACGAATCACAAGCATTCATTAAGTGAGCCAACAGATGTTTTAAAGAGACAATAGTTGAGATCTAGACTGTTTGAAGTGAACAAGTAAACTAAAATGTTTTTAAAAATAGTGAATCTTTAGGAAGTGTTACAGTCACGTGCTGCTAAACATTGAAGATCCTTTATTCTATGCAAAAACAGTATGTTAATTAGTGGATTAGTGAAAACATCTTTTGAGACCAAACTTAAACCCCTCTTCTTGGTTTTGAAATGAATTTGGAATGCTTGACTTTCTCATGATTGCCCCAAGGGAAAATAGGACAGTTTGTTTGTTTGTTTTCTCAGGAAGGCACAGTTTAGACATAGCATTTGGTTTTCAATGTAGAGCTGTTTTTCACTTAGTTATCCAGCTGGCTTGTTAAGGGTACAATTAAATAAATGATTTGCTCTGGATCACTAAGTGAATCAGTGACTTGACTGGGGGAAAAAAATTGGACTGGGAAAACTGAAAATACCAGTTCCCATTGCAGAACAGTTTCTCAGTAGCACTTAAGTAAATTAGAGGGATAACTTACTGTATTTCACAGTCATCTGCAAAAACCACCAGCAATGTGTAGAGTAAGTTTCCATTGGTAGAGAAATGTGGACGGAGAAGGAAAACTGAATGAAGTTAACCCTTCATGTGATAGATGTCTGAACACATCAGACTGAGAACAGATGTTAAATCAAAAATTAATTTTTAAAGCAATTTGTTTTTGTAGATGTCACTGTTAGGGGAAAGTTCAACTGAATAGCGAATCTTTCATGTTTAGCTTTATTTTACTAGCCTATGTGAATTGAAGTTCTAGGGTTTTTCTCATTTACAAGTATTCAACTTGCTGTGGTTTCTGGTTTCGGGTTGGCTTTTTGCTTAATTAATTTTTCCTATTTTTGGCAGCTTAAAGTTTTGTCAGTACTATCATGGAACTCTCTTGCTGGTGTGATGCCACAATTTTTTTTTTCCAATAGGTTTAATTAATGCAAATGGCTTTTGCCTGTTGCATGCGTGGATTGCTGGTTGAAATAATAAGATGTCATCTTCAGTGATGACAGAAGGCAATCAGACATGCACACGGGCTCATAATTAACATCACAGATTTTGCTGGTGGTGTTTAGTGGTAGTAAATGAATAGTGAAAATTAGCATATTCTGATTTGGTTTCAGGGGCAGGATGTGAATGCACTCCAGTGAGGATAGAGGCTCCTGCAACAGGTTTCAAACCTCTCCTTTCTTCCAGATCACAGTTCACTTCTTCAGGCCTCTCACTCCCTCCAGCATTATTTTTCCACCAGTTCTTCATCTTCCTAGCCTCCCCATTTCTTCAGGCTCAGTCTCCTGGCTAGGCCAGTGCTGGCTTTCTCCTTGGCTTGCTGCCTGAGTCCCCTGCTGAACTCAGGATGTGGTTCTGCCAATCTAATTGTGGGCCGCTACTGAAAGGAGTACTCTCATTCCTCTGACTGTCTCCCCTGGTCTCCCTTGTGAGCTGAGTCAGGGAAGGAAACTTGTATGATTATATGACTGATTGTCTTTCAGATCAGCTTTCTTAATCACTTTGTGGTGTAAAATGAACAATGCTAAAAATTACAGCCAGGGTTGGAGGGGAGAGTGCAATAGGGTGGGAATGGACCATCTCTTTCAGCAGCACTTCACAACTAAAGTGAGTTTCATCGTTAAACTTTATTTTCAGCTCCAGACTCCTCAGTGTGCCTTTTCTGTGTTTCCTCTCCGCTCTGTATCCCCTCCTCTTTAGGCTCTTGATTTGTCCTTGTCCTTTCTGTTTCTGTCTCATTTGTGGACCAGCTGATGCCAGCCATCTCACCCTACATCTTTTTCTGCCTCAGTCCTTCACTGGATTCTTGCAGCAGATGCTGTATCTTCTCAGCAGCACGGCCCATGGTCCGTCACTCAATTACTGTTGGCAAAGTATTTGCTAAAAGTGGGAGAAAATTTGGCAATTAAGACCTTATTTTTATAAACTTTCCTCAAACTGTTTTTAAGAAGCTGTTCTACTTAGCTATGAAAAAGCATCTGAAATTTAACTGCTTGTGTTATAGAAGTGGTCAAAATTCACGTCCTAGTAGATATGAAATTCCTACCAACTGAGCTTTCCTCATTTCAAGCTGTTTGTGTTAAAAATAAGCTGTGAAATAGTTTTCAACAATAGTTTGAGGTTTTTTTTTTTCCCTACTGTAAACAAACGCTGAATATCTGGGCAACAGTCTCCTCTGCGTAATGCAAGTCAGCTCCCATTGACTTCACAGGAGTTATATATGAGAGCAGAATCTTGTCTCTGTGAATAAAGGAGTTTTTTCAACAGTGAGGGGGCTCTGCACAATGAATGCATTTTTACCAGCCCTTTCTGATTCACTGGCAAAGTACCAAACACAAGATCTGTTTCTGTAGTCTTTTTACTCTCACAATGACAGACATTTTCTTTTTCATTTTTAGTGGGAAGTCTTTTGTGTTGGTTTTTTTTCCTCGTGAAAATTTGTCTTATGTTTCTTGCTGTTTTGTACAATGGAGTAGAGTATTTCTCAGTCATAGTATTTTTGAAATTGGTCCCCTCTCTGACTTTGTCAAGTACCAGTTCCTGTTTTATTCTACCTAAGGACAAACAAGCAGGTTTTGGCCTAGCTTAGGGATGCATCTCTTGCAGTTCAAACACTGGAACTAAACTGGACAGGCCCCTGTGAAAGTTACAGCAGCCATCACTTGCCAGTGTTATGTCTGGGCGTCATTCACCCTACGCACACAACTAGAGAATTGGGTGGCTTTGAAGTTATCAGGAACTGTCTGATGGACCTTTACTAACACAAAATATGTTTATTGCGTGCCCCCGTAGAGTCTTCTATACCATAGCGATTCCTTTCGTATTTTATTTTCTCCCTAGACTTGTGCCTGACAATTAGAAAAAGAATTCAGCAGATATCTTCAAATGGTTGGAATTCTTGATGTTGTTATTTTCCATTTTTAATGTAATCATAACTTATTCTCTTAGTAGTAGGTCAAAGTGGTTTTCTTCCCATTGTACTTGTGAGAACATGTATTACTAATTATACTGATAAAAGATCAGATGTCTAGATAACTGTCCTTCCAGAGAAATAGTGAACTGAGGACTGTTCCTGGAGCTGACTTCTCCGTGAGGCAGCGAGTGTAAGCAGTAAGAGACCCCAAACCTGACAATCACAGAATATCCATATTCATTTCTCTCTGTGTAATGCATCCAAGTATTTCAGCACCCATCTGACTGAATGTGGGCAAACTGTGGACAGAAGAGGCCATCAGTCTTGTATTCTGAACAGTGTCTGCAAGTAGGTGATACTGCTTTTGACCTAGAATGGTGCACTGTGGTGCGGTTTGATGTTATGCAAAGTCTTGCTGTCTGCTTGTACACTACTGGATTTCTTCAAAAGCTGAATCAAAACCTGTCTTGGAAAAGGCTATCTAATCTCACGTTCAAAGCCAAGCAAAGGTCTACCCAGTATCTCTCTTGATATAAGCTATGTAAATATTTAATTGCCCTCACAGTCAGGAAATGTCAACATTGGGTTTGTCTAGCTACAGTTTCCAACAAATGGATACCATTCTGCCTTTGTCAGCAAGGTTGAAAAGGTCATACTATTGAGGTCTCTTTTCCATGTATAAACATCTGTTCAAAGTAATCAAGCCCCCTGTCAGTTTTATTTATTTCAGACACCAAATAAGCAGAAATATGTAAACTCTGTATTGTGAAGGCTTGTTTTCTGCTCCCTGGACCATTTTTCAGCACTCTTCCTCGTCACTAATATTTCAGCTTTCCTCCAAGTATAAACATCAGAGGTGTGTGCAGATTTTTGTCGTGTTTCTTCACCAGTGTGTGCACAGAGATGTAATAGAAAGAAGACATTTGTCATACACGCTGGATTGCATTAGTTCTTTTTGCATCAGCATTATTTGTGCTTGGCTGAACCAGTGATTCTCCCAAGTCTTTATCTGGGCTGCTTTCATGCAGCCATACCCCACGTGTTCCTTACGTGTCTGCTTGCATCTGTGTAGATGTATTGGGTTTAAGCATATGACTCAGATAAGTTTGTAAAAATAGTCTTTCCTCCTCATTTGTTACTACACTGATCTTTCTGTCTTTTCTAAACATTACCTTTGTAAGCCCTTATATAACCACCTGGGCTGTTACAGTTTTGGAATCAGCATCCTGAAGGATGCCACCAGAAATGCATCAGTTCAGTGATACCTTGCCAGTGACAACAGCATTTTGAAATGTCAGTGAGCTAGTTTTTAGGGTGGTTATTCCTATATAAATCAAGTGTTTGGAATCAAAATGTCTTATGGCACTAAACCAATGGCTTGCAGAAGTCCAAGTTTAAAATGGAAGTGCAATTAGTTTTATCAGCTAAAGATTGAATTATTTAAAAATAAAGGTCTTTGTTCCTACTTGTCAGAGCCCTGAGCACACTAATGGGCATTAATTGCCTCCTCCAGCCTCCCTTGGCCTTTATACCTATGGCCCAGGATTCCCGTTTCATTCAGATGGGGCTGCCAGGGAAGCACTTTCCCTAGCCCAGCCTGTACTGGCCATGGCTGTGATGCTGCTGAGTAACGGGCTGTGTGGCTGAGGTCTCTGGGCCATGTGCTGCCCCACTGCCCCCCAGCCCCCCAGCATCGGAGTGCCCGTGGCTCCCCTCCTCAGGGGCTGCTGGCCTGCACTGTGCACCAGCGTGCTGTGTGTAAGAGATGATGTAGGTCTGGGAAGGGTCAGTGTCTAGCTAATGACTTTATATTTCCATGTGCCAAAATATTTACCCTTATGCCTTTCAGAAAGAGTTTGTAGTGGCAATGAGGACCGCTGCTCCATCCAGATCAGGTGGGGATGTGTGAGGCTGCTGAGGAGTGGTGACCGGATTGCTGTTTTAAAAAGTTATGGTGGTTGGGGGATATTAAGCTCCTCTGAAATCCAGTTTTAGCTTTTCTGTGATGTTTTGTAAAGATTAATATATTTAAATGTTGATGTTTCTTTGTACGCTGTACAGTATGATCACTCCTGATGTTTTATCTGAACCACCTCCCCCCAGACTCCGAACCCAGTAAATCCAAATGCTCATCAGTGCGGTGTGGTGCTCCATCCAGAAAGAAGCTGCTGACATATTATTCTTTAGGAGTGCAGAAAAAGCCTATTTGAAAAATTGGGAAAAATAACTTGGCACAGCAGTTGTTAGAATGGGATGACGTTCAGTCTCCTGCTTGGTGACATGTAAAGGAAAGAAGATGAATGGAGATGACTTATTTTTGTTCTGGACAAGAAGTATATTAGCTGTGCAGCGTGAAGGAGAGTCAGCGGTGGGTGATGCGTTGTTTTGATGTGTTATTTTTCTGCTTTTTTTTATGGCTAACTGAATGATTTACTGCAGCAGAAGACAATACTGGAATCCAACAGGATGCAAACTGCTTTATAATATGCTTTATGGCGTGAACCACGCCGCAAACGTTACAAAGATTTGAGGTAACTCAGCCGATAAATACTTAATTCCTCCTGTTAAGACCTCTCCTAGCGTTTACTGAGAGATGCAGTCAGAGCCCCGCGCTCAGGTTTGCTCTCCGGCTCAGTGACCACCTTTATGCCGGCTGTGGTGCCGCAGCTCCGTGGTGCTGTGCCAGCTCGGAGCTGGGGGTGCTGTGCAGCGGGGCTCCTGCTGAGCGGCGGAGCCAAGGGGCTCAGAGCTCTGCTTTCTGCTGGGAGACGGAGAACGCCTCGTGCCCTTTGAGTCCAGGGCCGCGCCATCAGATGAGCTTTTGGAGGTCTTACGCTCCAAGAAGCCGTGCGCTATCGACACATCCCGTGCGATTCCTCGCTTACGTGCGTTGCGTTCTTTTACCGAGGCCCTCGGCACCGGGGCTCGCTTAAACGAAGTTCCAAGGCGCGAAGGCCGACCCGGGGTGCCGCAGGCGCCGGGCACCGCTCGCTGCCCCGGTGCGGCAGCGGCACCCCGTCGGTCCGCAGGGGAGCGGCGCCGCCCCGCCCCGCCCCGCCCCGCCCCGCCCCGCCCCGCGCACC
>JAPSGF010000037.1:2498068-2570285 GCA_035772895.1 Perdix hodgsoniae | reverse complement strand
GGCCGCCGGGGCGGCGCGAGGCGCGGCGGGGCGGAGCGGCGCTGCGTGCTGCCCCCGCGTCCGCTCTCCCGCCGGGCGCCGCGGCGACAGTTACTTAGCGGCCGTCCGCGGGCGCGCGCTGCGGCTCTCTGCCTGCCGGGCTCCACCGCCACCGCGCTCCGCGACGCAGCCGCCTCCGGCCTCGCCATGAGCAAGGAGACGAAGAAGCCGTTTCGCCAGAGCGTGGCCGAGTGGCGGCAGTTCGTCTACAACCCCAACAGCGGCGAGTTCCTGGGGCGCACGGCCAAGAGCTGGGGTGAGCGCGGGGCCCGGGGACCGTGGCGGCCGGCACCGCCGGTACCGCCATCGCGCGTCTAAAAATAGCGCGGCGGCGGGGGGGGGGGGGCCGGGGGGGGGGGGGGGGGCGGGGGGCAGCGGCGCGTCCCGAGCTGACTCACCCCCGCCTCCCGCCGCAGGACGCCGCCGCGGCGAGCGGGCCCGCCGGCGCCTCCCCGCGTGCGCCTCGGCGGGGGTTGTGCGGGCACCGCGGGCCGCGATGAATGGAGCGGGGCGCGCGCCGCGGGTCGGAGGCCGCCGAGCGGGGAAGTTTCCGCCCGCGTCCCGCAGCGGTGAGCGGAAGGGCCGCCGTCGTGCGGCTCCGCGCCGAACCCGTCCCGGCTCGGCGCTGCCGCGCTGCCCGGTTCCCGTAGACGCGGCTCCGGGCGGCCCGCTGTCCCGACCCCGCTCTTTCCGGGACGGACGCTGGGGGTTTCCCGGCGCGTTTACTCGCGTCGGACGGCCGTACGAGCGCGTAACGCCGGGATGCCGCTCCAGCCCTGCGGGACGCGTTTCCCGAGCTGAGCAAACGCCGCGTCCCCTCCCAGCGTCGGACGTGGCCGGGCCGCCTCGCGGCCGTGCTTACAGAACCAACAAGGCTCGCAGCGTGGCACCAGCGCCGGGCCAGCGCGGCCGCGGCCTTGACACCGCCTCGACACCGCCTCGATGGATGCTGATGTCGAAATCCGAGGAGGGGCCTGGAGAAGGCCGCGCTGTGCGCCGCCGACGTCCGTCCGTCGGGAGAGGGCCCTGCTCCGACGCGAGCCGCCCTCCATTCAGATGGAAATCAGAGCTCGCGGGCTGCTCCGCCGCCCGCATGGCGAGGGAGAGGAAATTTCCACTCCGCCGGGCCCAGCCGTCCCCGTGCGGGCAGGTTTCCTCAAGTGCGGGGGCTGCGCGAATGGGCGCGCGGTGAGCAGCAGGCTGTGCCG
This sequence comes from Perdix hodgsoniae, assembly GCA_035772895.1. Taxonomy (NCBI): domain Eukaryota; kingdom Metazoa; phylum Chordata; class Aves; order Galliformes; family Phasianidae; genus Perdix; species Perdix hodgsoniae. The sequence continues at coordinate 2,569,038 of JAPSGF010000037.1, read as the reverse complement.
TGCCTGTGCCCGGCACCCGGGCCGCCGGCGTGTCGCTGACAGCCGGGACGCGGGAAACAGGGTCCTGAAACAGCCTTCTGGTTGGAACCCCAGCGATAAATCGCTTACGGCGTTGCCCGTCCAAGGTCGATAGATCACACTTTGTAGCTAATAGAACCAGTGGGTAACTGAGCTGCTATTTTGTTTCACAGCCAGCTGGCCTGTTAAAGCCTTCTACACCCAAAGGCTTGCATAGCGGTTTAAATAAATGATACTTTATTAGCTTTCTTAAGGGGCTTAGGTGATTGACGTGTGCCTTGCGGTGTGACTTTCCCTTAGGTGTATGAGAAGAGGTGACTGTTTAACAACACTATTAAATGTCACTGTAGTTTTTTGTCAGTATTTGTCCTGATGTTTTGTAAGTAGTATCTCGTGCTCATTTAAATTACCTGTCTGCATGTATTAAGTAAAAATAATTTTGGCTCTGTTAAGATGTGATGTATGTTCTGGGGAGTTCACTGCTTAATGCCTTGGTCCCCCTAGCATCCACAAAATAGCGTGTTTCTTTTGTTTTGCTTTTAATTGCAGAGCCCTCGCTGAGTGCTTCTGCTAATGGAGAACACGCAGGGTTCAGTCTCACTTCTGTTTTTGCATCAGTGTGTGCTCTGAGTGCTGTCCTCTGGCTGCTGCTCCCCTATGGCTGCTGGGCTCCCTGGGGGGAGGCGGGGAGGCAGGAGTGGCTCTGGCTGCTTTGCTGCCTGTCTGCTGGGCCATGGTGTCTCCAGGGACAGTGTGGTAGGAATTTAGTTGGCTCCAATTCTTCCTGGCGTATTTCCTTTGTCTCAAGGCAGTTCCTTCTCAAAAATAAGTAAAGAAATTGTTAAATAACTAGTTGCTGTATGTGTGTGCGTTGCCCTGGTCTAAGGCAGTCCTGGAGGCTGATCAAAATTGTGACCGCAAGTGAGTTAGCAGCTTTGTGTGGCTGGAGGAAATACTGGAAATTAATGATGGATGACTTAAGTTTGTGAAGTTCTCAGCTGCAAGGCACACACAGTCCTCAAAAACTTCAAGAGAAGGAGGATCGGTGCTGGGGTTCTGCACAGGGTGTAATGAGCAGGGCAAAGAGAGGAGAACTTGGAGCACCGCCACGGGGTCCTTCCTGTAAGGAAAGAGAAGATTGGTATCTGCTCTACATGTAATGACAAGATGCTGTGCCTGCCTGAGGCTGCAGCAAGAATGCCGAGTGAGATCACTGCTAGACCCCAGAAGTACTGTAGCTGTGGTCAGGCCTGCGATGTGATGTCAGGCCTGGCTAAGCCTGAAGCTAGTCCTGTCAGGGTGTTCAAGGTAGAGATGACGTTGTCTTGGACGGTGTATAAATTTTGGCCTAGTGGGAAGTGTTGAATGCTTAACAGTATCCTTCAGTGCAGATATGTGCTTGAAGTTAAGGCACAAAACAAAAGTAACAAAAAACCAGAGGATTCAGATTTGTTTGTTTGGTTTTCACTGTGTTCTTGCTGGGATGTGCAGCACTGAATGTGCTGTCAAAATGTGTATGGATGTGTTGGTGTAAAGCAGGTGGGCCAGAAGGCCGCCTTAATGTTGGTGGGAGTCACCAGTCACAGAGTTGCCTTCTGCAGTATCTCTAGTAGGAGCTGCTGAAGAACAACCCCAGAGACGAGGAGATCATGCAGCACGTGATGTATACAGCCATAAAGACAACATTTCATTTTGTTGATGCAGGTAATGTCACGCCGTTGCTGTAAGGTCTGTTGTGCATTTACGTTAATGCATTAAATAGCCTACATGTGACATGTAGGCAGATCTGCCAGGCTGGTTTGTGCCACATTGACTAGATGTTTATTGCTTTGCCATGTAATGTTTGGAAAGCCTGTATTTGTCATGGAGATCATGGCCAGATTTTGCATATCTTGACCTTTTGCTTGAGTCAGACATTTTAATTTGCAGTGTGGGTAAGTGTTTTGGTTGTTGCAAAGAACTCCAGGTAATGCTGACACCTATGCCTTGGTTCAGAAAGAGTTTTCCAGTACTGCAGAAGATGGATATGATACTTGTGGTTTTCTGTGTTATTATTAGTGCTCACTGGTGAGAGACTTGAAGGTTTGGTGCAGAGCTGTGCGTGGCAGTCCTACAAACCACGGAATGAGCCGAGCAGTGGCTGTGCTTGGGATAGCTGTGTAGGAGAGCTTTCTGTTGTGAGTTGGGCAGATCTCGTTTCCTGACAAGAAGTCCAGCGTGATGTGAAGTTATTTTGGCTGAGCTTCTTGACAAGTAATGGCTTGTTCTTTGTGATTAGCTTAGGATAATTAATACTAATAGGCTCACAAAGTTCAGCGTGCTTTAGTTTGGTGCCCTAGCAAGTTTTGTTTTGTTTTCCCCCTCCCTCCCCATTTTTTTCTTTCTTTTTAATGAGGCAAAGGAGCATAGACAGGGTACTTTATTCTAACGGACAGTGTTCTGCAGTGTGCTTACAAGCTGTCTTAGATTAAAGGTCGTCTTTCTGTGTGCATACATGTGCTTTGCTGTACTGGAAGAGCTAGGGCTGCTCTCCAGGCTGTGAAACAAATAGGGTCTTCCTCGCCCTGCTACGCTGCACCTGGTGAGTGAGGCAGGAACAGCAGGGGGCTGTTTCCTTGTGGAGTTCTATAGCTCTGTGAGGTGAGGGATGTGGACCAGAATGGGTTTAAGTTGACTTTGGAGATCTTGGAAAAGAGAACTGTCCAAAGATTATTTATTTATCTATTTTCATTTTGTGATACCCAAGGTGCATGGAGTAGTCATCAGGTCATTGCTCTGTTTTGGATTCAGTTGATGCAACTGTAAAGCTTATAGATGAAGCAAATTGCTGGTGTCACAAATACAGATGCAATTTCTGTAATTTTTTTTTTATGAGGATTTGTACTGCTTGATTTATATGTTTTTTCAGCTTCTAGGTAATCTTAAAAATAGTTTATAATAGATATTTACCTTCTTCAGTAGGGAACAAGACTATCCCTGTGTTGTTTCAGGTACTTTGCTACATAACTTCAAATCACTGTGTTGTATAGTGTGCATCAGTAGTTCCCAAATGTGTCTTGAATAGTTGATTGCTTTCATATTATTGCAGGTTGGTCAGTAAATTTCTCAGCATGTGAAATTGAGAAATAAACCATAATCAATATCCTGTAATGTTCAGCTGGTTGCTGCAGAGAACTTTTGTTACAGTAACAATAATTTGGGAACCACCTCGTTGCTGATGTATATGTACACTGGATTCTTTCAGGAGTAATACAGACACTTGTATCTCCTGTCATCGTGGCCTACTGGTGGCAAAAGGCACGTGGTTTCTGGGGCAGGAGCCAGAGCTTAGGCTTCCTTCTGTCATCCTGCAGCAGACAGGGCTCGTCACTGGGCTCTGCCATTTTTGCTTTTGCATTCTCCTTTTCTATGGAAGAAAACTGCACTTGAACCTCTTGTATAATCATGTCTTGGTGGTGGAATGTTGGGTAATGACTTTGATGTGTTGTGTATCTTTGGCTTTCCCCTATCAGTCTCGTTGCTAGAATATTTGGTCAAAGGTGATTTGTGTCATTGTGTTATATTTTTAGATTAGAGATGTTTTGAAGATGCTTTTCTGTAGTTGGTTCTCTGTGTAAGCATCTGAATTCCTCAGTACCTGAGTTCAGTGCCTGAGCTGCCATTCTGCTTGACAAGTTGTACGTATCCTGACCCTCAAGTGATGATTCTTAAAAGAGACTTACATGCTCTTTATTTTTTTTTTTTTTGTTAGTTTTGTACACTCAGTTAATACAGCAATTTCTGTAGAAGCTTCCACAAGTTTTACTGTGTCTTCCATCCAGACAGCAAATGTGGTTTGTCTTCTATCAGGAAATGTCTCCAGGTAAACCTCTGTTTTAGAAGGTCATTTAACTGAAGTTATCAATGCGCCTGCTCAGGAGGTCTGAATGTGAATGAAATACACTACTGTGTATCAGGACATTGGGGGCAAAAACCTAATGATACAAGAATATAAAAACTTGTCTGAAAACTGTTGTGAAAGTGAATGAGCTTTGAAGTTAAGGATCTTTAAATTAGAGTTGTGCATCATGTCTCAGAGAAGGACAGAGTCCTCAGAAAATCTTGAGATAGGCTGAGTCCCCTTCATCTCTAATGTAATATTTTAGCTTGGACTCCATTACCTTGTCTTTTCAGTAAACAGCTTGCATCCAGAGCCCACTTCTGTGTGTGCACAAATGGGGTGAGAAAAATAAAGAGAAAAAAATATATATATTGATGACAATAATTCTCTACCCATTTTCCTTTAGTGTTCTCATTTAACAATGTGTTGCAGCTCAGCGATGGAGAAGCAGAGTGTTGCAATAGGCAAATCTCCTCCTGGAGGCTTTCCTCAGGTTTTGTGGTGCTCTTAAGGGACCACCAAGCTGGGGTCAGCAATGCCTGTTTCCCAGGCACGTTGCTGGATCCCTCGGGTAGATCTGTACAGCAGGTGGATGTGCTAGGCAGACTTAGGGAAAGTCAGATCAGAAGGCATGTTGGTGTGCTCATGTTGGTGAGCTCATGTTGGTGTGCTCATGTTGGTGAGCTCATGTTGGTGAGCTCATGTTGGTGAGCTCATGTTGGTGAGCTCATGTTGGTGAGCTCATGTTGGTGTGCTCACGGTGTGCTCTCGGAGCCACGCGACAGAAAGGATTTTCACCTTGAGAAGTCTGTTGTAGGAGGAAGTGTGTGTGCGTAAGCACCGTGTTGTATGGAGAGTACTGAGCCATTGCTCTCTATTCCTTCTTCCACTGGATCAGGAACAACAACTTCTTTTTGTTCAGGTCTTTCGTCTCCCCACCACCCTTCCTTTCCAGCTGTAAAACTCTAATTCCCTTGAACAAATGGAACTGGAGTGGTCTGCTTAGTCTTTTTCATTAGCTTCCCGTTAGGGCCCAGAGTGGTTTCTAATGCTTTTCTTAAAGATGCCAAAATGCCAGATCTTACCCTGTGAGAGCCAGAAAGTACGAAGAGAGCTTTCCAGCACTGTGCAATATGTCTGCATGCCAGGGACACGGTGACTGACAGCTACCAGTGGGAGCAACAAGGGTCCTGTGGAAAAGACACCACCAAAAAGATGAAGCGCTGTGTTGCTTATTTCTTATTTGTATTTTCAAAATAGATCAAGGAATTGGCTGAAGCAAAAATAATAATTCTACCTTTTCTTTACAGGTTTGATCCTGTTATTCTATCTGGTATTTTATGGATTCCTAGCAGCTCTCTTCACGTTCACAATGTGGGTTATGCTTCAGACACTGAGCAATGACATTCCAAAATACCGCGACCGGATTTCTAGTCCAGGTAACAGGGTATTCCTCTCTTCATAAACTCAGTTCTGGTTTAACAGCCAAGTTTTACTTCTGACTTTGTTTTAAGTAGAAACTGCCTATGGGAAACTGTGTTTATTATTCAGTTAATTGGAAGTTTCTAAGGAAAAACTCAGTGTGAGACACGTTATGTATAGTATAAATTCAGTCAACAGCTCTTTGTGCATAGAGGGTAACTGTTGCTGATTTTTCTCTATGATCTTTTCAGTTGAATTTGTCAGATGTTTTGACTGCAGTTTTCTCATCTGGTCGCTAGTCTGTTGTGAAAGTGGGATCATCATCTGACCAAATCGCTGTAGAGCAACTGTAAACCAGTTGTATTGGACCAGATGGAAAGCCACCGTGAGAAGTATTTGATACTTCAAAGAAAGCAGGAAGGTTTTATTATGGGGCGGTCTGCTGGAGAGTAAGGGCTACAATGGGAAGAGTTTTGGCTACAATTTTTAAGGTTTTGGTTTTATATTAGTTGGCTCTCAGCAGACATGGAATGTCTGTAGATTGCAGTGGTTGCTGACCTATTAGATAGGGATCCATTGATAAAGGAGGGTGTGGCTTTGCAGTTCAGTCAATTTCTTGTGATATGTAGGTGCCACTAGACACAGGGCCTTGCTGCACTGGGCTGGTTCAAGGAGATAAAGGTGACAGAAAAGTGATTCTGCACAAATAAAAACGGATAATGACAATATTGTAGGTGGTATTCTTTCCTTGTTTCTGTTGTGTTAGATTTGTTTAAATATGTCATGTATTTGTGTGCTAGGGGAGAAAGGAGGGGTTGTGCTGTGAAAGATTTAAAAGTTGCTTTTACCTAATGCCAAAGAGATTAGTGTCTTCCAGATCCTGTTTATGAATGTATATGTATATGATTTGTATATGTAATTTAAATGATTGGGCCACATGAAAATTTGGTAATATCTCTCAAATCTTATAATTTGGTTTAGGGACCAAGAAGATAGAGTATGTTTTTAAATGACTGTTTTTCATCTTTCTGAACTCCAAGCACATAAAATCCAGCAACATCTTGCAAGTGCATTAGAACTTAAAACGAAACAGTAATCATTGTGTGAGCGAGTAGCAACTGGGCCTGTGTGACAAATCTCTCTGGATTTTGAGCAGGATTTGCTTTGATGTGGTATTCAGGCCAGCTGTAACAGGTGTCTTCTTACCACATGGGATTCTAAAGGATCCGTACACCTCCTTCAAGCTAAGAATGGGTGGAATTCTTGGAAGAACAACAACAACAAAAAAATGACCCATTTAAAAGAAGTAGCTTACTTGGCCATTTATCCTTCTTCCCAACTCCTCTGTGATGGTCAGAGCATTGGTAGCGGATAGAGCTATGCCTAGCTAGAACTAAATTCTGACCTAATGACATTTTCTCTCTTGCAGTTTGGGCTATTAATCCTCTTTTGTTTTGAAATGTCATGGAGGATGTTTGTTTAGAGAAGTATTTATCTCACAGTTAGCTTTTAACTTAGGAATTCCTAAAATATTTCTGAATATTTCATTTTTTAATTAACGATAACTTTCATATATGAATAATTAAAGACAATGAAATTGCTTGTCTCTGTTTTAATGTTTTGCCTTAACTGTGTCATTTTTCACTTGCAGTGAAACATGTCATGCTCCTGGCTGTAAAACTTTAATAAATTAAAAAAAAATATCTACACACACAAAACCTGGATGGCGTAGGTTAAAGGTTTTTCTTGTGTTAAACATATTTGGAAATCTCACAGATTGATTTATTTTATAATCGGTATTGGACTTGTAACGTGCACTGGGATATAATAAAATCAATCAAATCCAGATGATTTTAAAACATTAAAAAAAAAATCTCTTGGAGTTGTTGATGACTGTGATCTGTTACTGTCCTCAATATAATCTTATGTCAAAACTGCTAATTCTGTTCCTCCTTGAAGGCTCCATATCCTGCATCTCCCCTGGTCTGTGCTTCAGTCCTACAAATAGCTGTTTCTGCAGAGATTCCATCGTAGTCTCTAGGCAGACTGTGCCAAACCAGAATTGGAGCAGTCCTTTCCTCTTGGGATATTTTTGAAGCTCCCCTGAAGCAATGAGTCTGTTCAAATTACTGTTTCATTCATTGATGACTAGTTTAGTTACTTTGTCATATTCACTTTGAAAAACAGCATCTAAGTCTTTCATTTACAGTATAAATGTATGTGTGTGTATATATATGTATATATATTACTTGCATGTATGTATATACATTACCAATAAATAAATATACACACACTCACATAGATATAAGTAATAACCTCTTCTCTCCCAAAACACCATAAGTCACTCCTCAGCCCTGTTGCTTGTTACCTTGTGTTTTCTTGAATCCCAGCTCAGTCTGGTGCTCTGAAGATTACTGATGGTGCAAAGTAATTGGCAGTAAAAAATGGTATTTTTAATTTATGTCCATCAAAAGCATTGTTGTGGCTTTCCTGGAAACAATTTAACTGCTGGTGATGTAGAGTGAAGAATTTGATTATTATTATTTTTTGGAAAGCTTACCAAAATGTTAAAGAAACTGTTAAACTCGTGCATGATTTTGAATAATGAAAGATGTTTGTCAGTGATAAATACATCGTGTATGTCTTTTTATTTCCCAGTTTAAAATATTTGTAGTAACTTCTGCTATCAAATGAGAAACCCAGTCACTTCTGTAGGTGAATCCTTCATAGACCAGGGCTGCTTAATTGTGCTTGCTGAATGCTTTCCAAGAGCTTACTGATTAACTGTGGTGCGTTAAGAATCCTTCATTAAGACAAATTCAGCTTTCTCTTTTGTACTGCAGTGTTGTATTCTTAAATCTTTATTTTGTATAAAGAAGGCCTGATTCTATTTTTATTTTTTAACATCGGGTGGTAAGGTTTTTGCCTTAAGCTTTTATTCACTTGGGAATCTGGTTTTAATTAGTTTTGTCAGATGATAGGAAGTTACATGGCATCCTAAGGAGGTGCAATTAGTCAGTGCTGCTATTGTACTACTTCTGTTGTGCCAAATTTGACATTGACCTAACCATTTTAGTATTCTAATGTAAAACTAATGTGGTTAAAAAACAAACAAACAAAAAACACAACACTATTTTGCGTAAAATTACAGTCTTAGATCTCAGCTGTAACTGAAGAGATTATTACCCCTGTACCTCATTTTACCTGTATCCTGAGAAGGACAGTTCGGCTCTATCGAGAGGCCAGACTCCATCTCATTGTCTGCTTCTTTCACCCTTCAGTGCAAAGCCTGATTTGAGCATGCTGCAGCCATTCTCTTGCTAGCCTTGGCCCTGGTTTGCAGATGGTTCCTGTTCCAGCCCTGGCACCAGGAGCCAGCCAAGGGCAGCAGATGGAAGGCGGCAGCGCTGCTGTAACGCGGCTGGGAGCAGCCCTGGCTGCTGCAGGCCAGTGCAGGAGGCTGTCAGACAGCTCACCGTGGTTAGCACAGCCCTGCCCATGTCCAGGGACACGTGTGCAGTGGCTTACCATGCTCTCTGGTATTATCTGGGAAAGACTGCATCTGATGGAGAGGAGATAGAGGAAAGACTAACTGGGTGCATTTTGTTTGTAAGCCATCTTTATGCATTATAAAGTTATAAAGAAGCTTTGTTTCTTGTGGGTGTCTATGAGATTATTATGGTTTTGCTTCATTCTACGTTGCCCTGGAAGTGATGCCTCCTATTTATTATTTCCATGGAAACTGCTACAGCTACGAAGAGCACAGTTAACACTCGCTAGTTGATAGAACAAATTCCCAGCTACAAAGCGCTATTTTTCAACGTAGCCAACACCAGTAGCTGTGCATTTTTGCCAGAGATGACCAAGAACCTGCATGTTGTGCTCATAAATATTTGTACCGGCAGAGATGGTCCTCTGCTGCCACTGCTGAAACACACCACGCGCTGCCTCACTGTGCTCACATCCACTGACGGGTCTCCATGAATGTGCAGCAGACGTCAATGAATGTCAGTGGGTGCTATTTCTTCCGCATGGAGAAATTCATACGCACTTCCATGCCATCCTGTTGGGCTGCCCCTCTGCTGCCACCTGTTACGTGACCACAAGATGTAATGGAATATTGGTTGGAAAGTTCAGCTTCTGCTGCTGTACTGCCAGCGTCCACTTTTGCCATTGTGGGCCAGCATAATAAAATAGGAGACATTACTTACAGAGCAGCCCTCAAATCTTGTCTAAAGCTTTGATGCTTAATTTTAACTGGACTGTTTCTGAGTGTGGCTTTGGCTGTTTTTTTTTTTTTTCTAATTCAAGTTTAACTTGAAGGATATTAAAAATGTGAAGTGAATCGGTAAAATTAAATGGAAGTGATTGAAGTTTCTGATTTTGCCACTTCTGATCATGGGTTTGGTTTGTAAATTGTAGTCACGTTGGATTGAACTCAAGTCTTAATTCACGTAGAGTAGTGTTGATTTTTAATACCTGATTTGGAACACAAACTGCTTTCTGGTTATGTGGAATTCAGGGGTGACATCAGTGTTTCTTTACACATGGGTATTTTTCAGCTTATGGATGTGGAATTTGAGTAGGTTAGAGGGATGAGAAGTTGTTTAGTTCTTTACTTGTTCCTTTTCTTTTTAAGGGCTTATGATTTCACCAAAGCCAGACACTGCATTGGAATTTTACTTTAACAAGAGTGACGCCCAGTCGTATGCAGAATATGTTTCTACACTTAGAAAATTTCTTGAAAGTAAGTAAGCTACTGATAACCAAGCAGTTTAGGAGTCTTAATGTTTGGTACATTAATTTAATTTTTTATTTGCAGTTAGTAATTACTAATGAAAACTGATGAAAGTTCAGGCTTACTCTAGACAAATATATTTTTAAGGTATGTAATTTATAGAAAAATGTAAAGCTAACAAAAAATTACCCATATTTGACAGGGAAACTGCGCCTCTCAAAAGCTGTAAGTTAGAATCGAGGAGGTTCTGCAGAATCACGTTTTTGCGTGAGATGCTTTCTTAGATACACAAGCTATGCCTGAGCCTGTCTGGGTTGGTAGTGGTGGTAACTATCTGAAAGACTTTAGTATATGTTTCTCTCACAGCAAAGAATTTCTTCCCCATGTCTAGTCTAAATCTACCCTCTTCCAGTTTAAAGCTGTTTCCCCTTGTCCTGTTCCTACCTGCCCTTATAAAAAGGCCCTCCCCAGCTTTCCTTCAGGCCCCCTTCAGGTACTGGAAGGCTGCTATAAGGTCCTCTCACAGCCTTTTCTTCTACAGGCTGAAGAGCCCCAGCTCTCTCTCTGTCCTTGTAGGGGAGGTGTTCCAGCCCTCTGATCATCTTTGTGGCCCTCCTCTGGACCTGCTCCAACAGCTCCATGCCCTTGTGTTGGGAGCCCCAGAACTAGACATTACTATAACATCAGTTATACTACCTGATGGCAATGTAGAGACGATTTAGTATTAGCTATTAAAATACCTGAAGCTTTCCTTGTGTTTATTTAGAAAAGAATTAACATTCCTATTAAAATACCAATGGAAAAATTGTTAGCTTCCAGGTGAAAACTTATTTATATTTTAATACATATTTTAGAATTATGTACAGAAATTAGTAATTATTGATATGATCCTAAAAACAGGACATTATTTCTTTTGAAATACTTTGTATTCTTTCATTTGACCGGAATGCCACTTTTTTTTATAAGCTTTGAGAAGGAAGATGAAAATGGGAGGCACAGCACTTTGAAATAACTCTCTAAGAAAACTCCTAGAGAAGTAATAACTGTAAATCAGCTTTTTATATGTAATTACTGTAATTTTTGTCTACTTCTGTGCTTTATACCATTGGTTTAAAAACTATTTTTGTGTTTTGTAGCATATGATGATTCAAAGCAATCCCAAAATATAAACTGTACTTCTGGAAAGGTTTTTGATCAGAATGATGTTGCTGTTAAAAAAGCATGTCGATTTAACCTCTCTGAGCTTGGGCAGTGCTCTGGGAAGGAAGATAAGACCTTTGGCTATTCTAAAGGAACTCCCTGCGTGCTTGTGAAAATGAATAGAGTAAGTGACTACTTCTTTTACATTTCATTTTTAGTGCAGGGTATGAAATATCACTGTTGAAAAGGACTGAACTACAAATTCAGTTTACTTCTAATTGTGTTTTGCTTCCTGCCTGTGTTCTAGAAATGCAATTAGAATGTCATGGATTCCATAACTCCTAACTTTGCAGCGTGACGAAAATTGGACTGAATAACTATTTGACTTTTCAGCGATGTTACGTTTCTTGAACAGTTAATTGTTTTGACCCATTAATTTTAGGTGCTTAATGTAAAATAAGGAAGTAGCTCTCGGTATGACCGCTATTTGAGCTTTAACTTAACAATACTTTACATCTTTGTTCTAAGCTAAAATTGTCCTTCTTCAACGTAATACTAGACAGATGTGCTCCCTGTATCAACTGTCTTATTAAATGGGAGGAAGTTTGAATTTGATAGGTATAGCTGGTGGGAGAAACAAGGTTTGTGAATAGTTTAACTTTCTCTTTCAGATAATTGGATTAAAGCCCGAAGGGGAACCGTATATACAGTGTACATCTAAGGTCAGTTCTGAACGTAAGAGATAAATATGAAGTTAATTTTCCTTGCGATTGAGATGAAAAGTCAATGTAAATACTGCTGGAACATTTATTTCACTGTCTTCTGTTAGACTTTCTTCTCTTTTTCTTGTTTTCATCTTACTGTTTGTCTAGTTTAATTTTATTGTCTGTAATTTCTTCAGTATAGTTATTAAAAATACCGTCTATTTTGTTCTTCTGTTTTAAGATGTATTTGAGCTACCTGATTTCCTACAGTTGAGGAAATGCATAGGTGTAACGTGTCATATTTATTTTTATTTATTTAGTGTGAGTTGTGTTTTGTTTTCCCATTTCATAACCTATATTTTTATTTTTTTCTCCATGCTGCAAGTGCACCTTAGACAATTTTATAAATGATGGGTAAGACAAAGTGTGGAAACTAACATTGTTATCGTTCAAATAAAAGTTGTCTTCAAATGAAATATAAGCAACTTACAATAACAGCTAATCTATAAATATTTGTTGTGTACAAAATGCTTACTCAGAATGTTTTAAGGCAATTATAATAATTACTTTTGACTTGTGCGTATTTCTCCTAGTCTGCTTGGGGAGCAGTGAAAGCCTTGGTAAGTTAGTAGCTTCAGCAAGGGGCAGTCATGGCTCTTTGAGTAGGCTGGGGAATTTCAGCTATTGATGGGACAAATACCACAGGTGTTCCTGCCTTCATTCAAGGAATATGTTGCGGGCATAGGTTTTAATGCTTCACTTCTGTCAAGCCTGTGGAAGTTTTGATCTTTCTATGACAGTCTATTGCAAACAAAGTTGATTCTTGTGTTCATTCTTAGGAAATGTTCGGTTGGAGGAATTTCTTTAGAATAATGCACTTGGGTTCTCTGGATGTTTACTATTCTTCTTTCTTCTTTCTTATTTCCCTTTTCCAATTTATCATTTCTTATATAATACCATATCCCAAATCGGACATAAGTTTTCCTCTAGCTGAGGCAATTAACAACAGAATTTTTCCCTCTCATCACATCAGAAGTAGTTAAAGTCACCCGAGGTGAATTTGCCATTTCTAATACTATTGCATTGAGTCCTTGTTTTGTATTGCTACTTCGTTCTTTCTTTTTAGATTTTCTGTTGCTTGCCCCTTCTCCCATCCCATCTGTTGTGATCATTATAATGGGATCAAGCTTCAACTTCTTACAGTTTGCTGTCATCAGTGAAGGAACTTTCTCTTATATCTGCCAAGTTCTTTTTGAAACACCGGGCAGAGGCCAGTCATCTTCATCTCCACCTGAAATGTCTAGTGATGTGCTAAGAACACTGCACATCTATAAGTAAAGCACTGGGGATTCTAATTTGCATTAATGGTATTTCTTCAGCTTTCTTATGAATGTTCTATGAGATAATGTTAAAAGCTAAAATAAGCATATGTTATGATGAATGTATAGTGAGGTGCATCTGCCACTGTATTTGAATCTTCCCTAAATACTGGCTCATAGCAGGAATGATAAGTAGAGGTAATTTGTTTCTCTTATTCAGGGTGTTTACTGAGTCTTTAAGTAGCTGATGTGTTTCTTTTGCAGTGTTTTTTTTTTTTTGTTGTTGTTGTTATTGTTGGTTGGTTTTTGTTTTTCTTTTGCTGTCAGCAGACGTGAATTAAAAAATTTGGGATGTACAGCAGAAATTAAGCCAAATTAAGCCTCTTCTGGATATTAGCTTCATAGCACATAGGAGCGTATTTGTGCAGATCATAGCACAAATGCAACTCGCTGGTAATTATAAGTTTTACATCAGAAATCTTTAAGATCTGAGTGACAAGAATGGCTTTTGCTTAAAAGATGATTTTATGAGCAGAGCAGAAATGCTAGTGTCATGTTCTCTTCATCGTAGGGAAGACCTTTAACTATTATTTTTAGCCTGTGGATCTGCTGTTGATCAATTAAAAATATATATAGTATTCTCTATAGTTTAAATTTTACACATATTAGGAAGCAATCTGGAGAAGTGTCTGCCTTATTTTACACAATCTGACTTTTAAATAATACAATAAAAGTAGTCCTAAGATGTAAGGGCAAGTCTTTTACATACAAAAGAGAATTAATAGCTTCTGCCCACAGATTCTGCCATCCTTTGCCATATGAAACATCATTAAAATTTTTCGTGTGGAAATTAATATTAAAAATTCATGTTCTTCCAAGTTTGCTTCTGTGAAGCGACTCTCATTTCTTCTTCCTGTGCTTTCCCCTTGGGATTTCTTTGAATAGGAAAAAATAGGTAGATTTATGATATCCAAATCAGCATGCTTCACAGGTGGGGTGCTCCCCGCACCTCCGAGCTGTCATCACTGTGATTTGTGTAGGTGAGGGAAGTTAATGTTTGCAGTGTAAGGCACTAATTCCAGCTGGTTCTTGCTCCTGCATCCAGAAGGAACTGATTTGTTGTAGGCCTAAGTGTCTCCACAAAGATAAGCACGCTAAAAAAGGGTTGTACTTTCAAGAAGTTTAAAGGTCAGCATTTTAGATCTTTAGTCTGGGGCTGGAGGTGTGCAATTTCAAGGGTGCTGGAAGACCTTGCAGCAACATTCTTTCATGTTGGAACTATGTACACTGAACAAAAATTTGTAGATTTGCACATTTTTTTTAAATGACAGGGAAGACAAATACAATTAATTCTTGATCACTTGCATTTCTGCTGTTTAGAGATCATCCTCGCTTTGTATTCGGCATCTTTTCCTAATTTTCAAGAACGAAGAATGTTGTGTGAGATTACATTCCTTGCAATCGTCATCATAGCATCTGATTTACACTTTTTTGTGTGAAAGAACTCTGTTATTTTAAAGACTCTACTAATGGATATTGCTCTTATAGCAGTACATTTTGCTTTAAACTGCACAGTAAGTCTAAATGGATAGGTACAATATCCTTTCTTCTTCTCATAGTAACAAAAAAGTTTTTCACAAGTTCTTTCCTTGGGTCTCAGTATGTAATTTTAATGTCTCTAAGACACGGTCCTGATAAAACCTTTGTGAGTGAGGTAGAAGCCTACCTTTATCTGTCCAAATAAGTGGTCTGATTTTAAGATTTCTTGGCTGACTGTAAATTTTTGTGTCCATGGTAAGCAATAAAAAAGTGATGCTCATGGATTGGCTCTTGAAATTTTTTGGCAGATGCAGCTAGCTTAGCTTTTTAAAAATATATCTAAGGATTAATTATCCTAATTATTAGATTTAATTATTATTAATTTAAAAAACGCAACGCAAAGCATTTGCATGAGAAAGGCAGCTGCATGTTCAAGAACCTTTCTGCTATTTTCTTGATAGATGACTGCCTATGTGTTCATGAGTGCCTGCACGCAATTGTGTTCAGCTGCTCGAGAAAGCTCTGCTCCTATTTATCTTATGTTATTCTGTATTCTGGTTTTGTAACTATGATTTCAGAAATGTATTTCAGTAATGAGTATTTTCAGCTGCATGAGCTGCAACTAAAATAGAGATTGATGATGATCTGCAACAACTCTATTTAGCAATTAAATTTGCTAACTCAAGGTCCAAAATGTCTAATAAGTGTGTACTGAGGATTTGCAATAATTTAGACTTCAAAGGAATAATAATCTGACTACATCCTAAACTAATATAGTATTTTCTTTGGAGTAGAAGGAGATATTCTTGGGTTGTGGATTATTATCTGTTGTTTCTTGATCCTTATTTGTGTTCTTATTTGCTGAAGCCTATTATTGCAGTTGTATTCTGAACTTTGTAGCGTAGCTTTTAAAAATTGCAGCTACTGGTATGGTAATAGCAGAAAAAATGAAAGTTACTAATGCACCTCAAATTAGTGCAAATTTGACACTGAACAGTCAGTGATATTCTGTAGATACCATTTTGGGGACGTTGCTCTCTATTATGGCCATATAATGAGCTGTTACAGAAAGTTACTTTAGATTTGGGCATTTCCTAGCCACCTGAATTTGCAGTCATTTGGTATCCTTCTCAGATACACAGTCCCAAAATATATTATATCCATGGAGATGCATTTGTCATTACTCTGACAGCGTGTGTCTGGGACAACACGGTCATACGTGTAAGGTCTACAAAATGTTGTGTATCTTACAGATCGGGTTATTCCTTAGAAATCACGCAGCAGCTCTGTAGGTAGTGTCTTGCTACTAGATTTGGAAAATTCCAGTGATAATGGGTGCATGTGTGTTCTGTTCCTTCTGGTGCAAACTCTAGAAACAAGGTAGTTTTAAAGTTTGGTTTCCTTTCAGGTAGCTTGTATTTCAAGGCTAGCTGAACAATCTATGAATCAGGTGCCATTATGGAGGGTTGGGACTGTATTGTTTCAAATTTGAAATTTGAATTTCTATTTAAAGTCAAGCTTTCATCTTGCCTTATATGGCTTGCTTGTGGGTACATGGGATTTTAGCTTGTATATGTGATTCCTTTTTGTTATATTCATTGCAACTTGACTTCCTTTGGCTGGTAAGGGGAACTGTAATTCAGAGTGATGTGGTTTCTAATTTAAATATTGCTAATAGTAAGCTTCTCTGTAGCAGATGCGTGCAGCATGTAGCTGTTTGCCAAAACTTCTGTTTTGGAAGTTAGTCTATTCCTTTTTTTTTTTTCCCTTTAGGGGAGTCTTGCACTTTGTCATTGGATTATAATTCTAATTTTGTATTAGTATTTATTCAAGCAGATAGTAACTTTTAATTTTGTTGTTATCTCCAATCATAGGAACCAGGCGCAGTTGAGATAAATTATTTTCCTTCAGGAGGCTTGATTGACTTGATGTACTTTCCATACTATGGGAAAACCTTGCATGTAAGTATGTCTTAATGATGGTCATCTTACTAAATATACTGACAGTGAAGTCTGAAAATGTTAGTGAGGTGTACTCATAAAGAATAGTGCTTAATGTGACTAGAGAGATCCTTAACAGATGTAAGGAAATAAAGCAGGCACTGTTCTAATGAATACAAGGCTGTATAGTAGCACTATTAAGGACATCTGCTGTTTCTTGGTCACTAATGTGTCCTGGAGGAAAAGGCAAAAAACCTTAACTGGTTCTTTTGATTACTACACAGTTTCTGATATTCTGCTCATAGGGTTTCTGTACAGGATATTGAATTTATAGTTCAGCATGGTATTGTTTATACATCGGAATGACTCTGCAGTCATGTTTTCTGTTCACTCTGCTTAATGAAGAAGCACATCAAGGTAGTGAATTACATTCTGTTTTAGTATTTTTAATTTTTTCTTTGCTTGCTCCCTTACCACATTTTATTCTGATTTAATTTTTATTGTCTTGAACACTTAGGTTTTCAAAACAAAACAGCTAATTTTGTGACATAGAATACATAGGGTTAAGACTCCAGTTTCTCTTCAAACTTAAATTTAGCTAATATTTTCTTGAAACAGCTTGAGACAACTATGTACAGAAAATCTGTACTTTTTATCAAATAAAAAATTATATTGCCTCTTGTTGGCCAAGTTATTTAATCGTGGGTGGAAAACTTCTTTGCTGTTCACCACTGAAGGTGAAGTACTCTTCTAATGTGAATATTTTTAGGCCTGTAGCATGCTATGGTAGTTGTTTATTTCCCTGAAGTGATTCCGGTACTAAATTATTCATTTGTCAGCTGTTTTTTCTAGTGTACTCCACACTTGCAGCAAGTTGATGTAACTTTCTTTTTAATCTTCACTTTTCCTAATGAGGAAGCAGTTTTTCTTCTACATATGCCTTCAACTTATTTGCGTGTAGTTCTAGGTCTTCACTTTCACAGCCAGAGTTCTTGAATTGATAAAGCATGTGTTTTCTTAGATAAGATTCAGAAAAGGCTGTCAAGTTCTGCTTCTGATAGGCAGACTCAGTATGTACTTTAAACCATCCTGGAATTAAAGAATAGTGAAAGAGCATTGGTTCTCTAAGAAATGCAAATTACAGCATTGGTAGATCTTGATATATCAGGAAATAGTTTCTGCCAAAGATGGAATGAAGATCTTTCCTGATAAAATGCTTGTCTTATCGCTATACTGATGAAAAGGTGAGATTATGAAAAGAAAGCAGTTAAGTCAGGCAAAACTCAATGCTAATCCTTATTTAGGTGATTAAGAAAGATCTCTTATTAATTAACTGATATTCTCTTTTGGAGTATGGTTCAATGTCATTTCATGTCCATTCTGTCATGTTAGAGGAGATAAGATTTGCTTGAGGGTTTGTTGCTTATGTAAGACATAGTTCTCATATCATTAGTATGTTGGAGAAAAGAAAGCAGCAAGAATAGTTTCGAGGTTGAGTATTTAAACAGGTCTCAAGAGTCTGGACTGAATTCTTGGCTATACATAAAAAATTATAAAGCATATCTGTGTGGAATTTTTGAATTACTTTATTCTGTAAAAGAGTTAAAGAGTGTATGACTATTGTTGTGCTGGGGTAGGAGCTGTAAAAGTACTAGCATCTCCAGAATAGTTATTTCCTTTTTGCTGCTCTGCATGATAAACACAACTGCCTGACCTAGAGAATGGAACCTTTCGTCAGATAACATGTAGTATTCAATGAAGATGCTGATTCTTACCCCTCCCCACAGGCATTTTATATTGAGTACTGTCATTAACTCAAATTAAGTGGAAAATATTGATTAAAAAGTAATATGAAAAATGTGTAGATAGCCATCTATCTAACTGGGAAAAAATAGTCTTATCTCAGTCAGATTGGGCTTTGAAAGGTTGGGTTCATATCTGTCTTTTTTTCTTTAGTGTTCTGATAGACTAAATGTTAATTGTTTATGCTAATCATTATATTCAGATCACTTTCTCCAACATCTCAAATATTTTCCCCATCTTTCTGTTTACTAGGCTCACTATTTACAGCCTCTAGTGGCTGTTCAACTAGCGATTAACTCCAACAGTACCAATGAAGAAATAGCAATTGAGTGTAAGATCCTGGGCTCACCTAATTTAAAAAACGAAGATGATCGTGACAAGTTTCTGGGACGAATTGCCTTCAAAGTTGAGATGACTGAATAGCAGGAGAAAAATGTTCTCCGCAAGTAAACGTTGTGTTGTCTGTTTTGTATCAGCTGGACGTGCCATTCTAGGATATGAAACCACCTTGGAGAATGTTAAGGTAGCTTATGGCATTCAGGGTAGCATAATAATATGCTTCCAAATCATACGTTTGAAATCCCTCAAAATAAATGCCTATCATGCTTCTGCCTGCCCCATTGGAACAGTGTACAGACCATAGTTATGTCATAGGGACCTGTAAATAGCTGTTTTCAGACACTTAATAATGGTGACCTTTGTCCTGTTCTAAAATGTGGTTTTATCCCCCAAGTGAGTGTCTCAAGCTTAATGTGCTGTGCTATGTAAATATTGTATTGATTTAACACTGGTTTAACTGTCATATCTCAATGCTGACACAGTTATAGGTATAATTAATAAATGGTACCTGATTGACATAGTGATTCTTTTGAAAGAGTAAACACCTCCACAGAAGCTGTGTGTATGGGAGTGGGTGGGTGGATGGATGCCTGTGTGGAGATGCCTTAAATTGTAGATTGGTTGGTGTGGGAAAAGTAAAGTGGATTTTAAGAATTGGTATGGATTTCAGAAAGTAAGTGCTCACCTAGTACTTTCTTGTGCTTGTCACTGTGCAAGTATTGTGTACTTGTAATACTTGGTAGAGAGTTTGGTATTCTAGCTGAGGAATTAAATCTTTCTTTGTGTTGTTAATTGCTTGCAATATGTGGAGCACAAATAAAATCTATACCGTATTTCAAAACTTTTTAGTTCAGAAATATCAATATAGAACAATTAAAATCTGTTTAGAATCCTGGTAACAGTTGTACAACAGGGCTGCTCGAAAGAAACAGCCTCACTATTGTGGAAATAGACTTTCATACTTCCAATTAAACAAAAGGAATAAATTCTGAAGAACCTCTGTTGGAGGGTTGTCTTGATTAAACATTTCTGTTTAATTTATATACGGTTTCATTGCATCATTTTAACATACTTCATGTTTTCTTCTGCTCTTTGATCTTGGATTTTCTGTGTATTTCCTCATCTGCCATTAAAAAAACAAACAGATGTCACAGCTGTGTTATACAAATTGTCTGTTCACTGGGAGCATGGATTACTGGCCATTACAGCTCTCTCAGTAGTCCACTTGCTAAGATGGCTACAAATAATCTGGCTCATTTGTGACTGCTGCTCACACCAGGCCAAGCTGACCCGTTGAACTGGGTTATAACTTGTGCAGTTTTGCTGACATGGGATTTACAAAGCTCTTCCCCAGGTTTTTGTTTGGTTTATTTTTTGAGCATATGATCCACATTCTCATGTATTAGAAACTACAGCAAAACTATTTGTATACATACCTCTATGTTCTGTTAGTAATACTGTGGCCTAAGTTTGTTACCTAACTCGTTTTTATGCCTAATTCTTATATTGTTTTTATTTAAAAAAAATGAATTATTACTAAAATTCAAGATCCAGTCTTCATAACTTGCTTTCAAAATGTTTGGCCAGCGTAAACCACATTAGTGCAAACTTTACACAATTGTGCAAGCTTACACTGGTGCAAGTTTGGAGGAAGCTACTCTCAGTGGGACTTTTAATGGTATGTTAAACCTCATTACAAATAGACTTATAGTGACTGATGTCATGTAGCATGCTTTTTTGTTGTCTGCAAAAGAAAAATTGCTCTTCACAATATGCCATGGGTACTGCTGTAATGATAGCATGCATTAATATTGAATAAGAATGTTCTTTTAAAATACTCCTTTACTAATGTTTTAAATCATGTTGTAGAGGTGGGATACCTGGGCTCTTGAAGATACCGCTAATTGGTTCTCTGTATATTCATACTGCCTGAAAGTATTTTAATACTGCCTAACAGAACTTAGTGTTGAGGTTGCATTTGAAAATGAAAAATACTAGCATCATGTATAAAACAACAACAATAATAAAATCACATTTGTGTTCACTTAGGAATGGTAAGAATTTCTAGAGAAATGCTCAGTTTTCAAATGACTTGATACTTGCAACAGTTTCTCTTTCTACTTCTTCATATAGACAAAGCATGAAATGGCAATTCTTCACCAGCACTTTTCAGACAGGTAGAATTCAATAAACTCCTGTTCTCCCCAGATCTTGTAGAAGTGTATTTTTTACTTATTCACATAGGCATCATCAGTTGTGGGTGGGTGGGATGGGACTTTGAAAAGGTTCAGTTACCAAAAATACCATATAAAATAT
This sequence comes from Perdix hodgsoniae, assembly GCA_035772895.1. Classification (NCBI taxonomy): domain Eukaryota; kingdom Metazoa; phylum Chordata; class Aves; order Galliformes; family Phasianidae; genus Perdix; species Perdix hodgsoniae. The sequence continues at coordinate 2,547,880 of JAPSGF010000037.1, read as the reverse complement.
ATGTAGGTAATGAGTCAAATGTTAAACTACTTAAGTAATTGAACCTTTTTTTTTTTTTTTTCCCTTCTTCATAATTTGAATAAGTAAATGGTCTAGTTTATAAACAGATATATTGATTGTTAGGGCACAATAGAATTACTTGTTTTCTTCATGTACACTTTTAAGTAAACTCTGTGGACTTAAAGATTTAAATTTACTAACTTCTTAGTTAGAAACCTGGGATGATTAACTTGTATACTAATAAATACTTATTTGTCTTATTAGGTAACTTTAGTGCCTTCATGCCTGGAGTAAGGACTTCTAAACATGAAACTGCCAGTTGTTGCAGGTGCTGTTTCAAAATACCCTAAAAGTCTACCGATATCCAGTTCAGTTGACCTACACTTTTCTTTTGGCCGTGCCGCAGTCCCACTCCGCAGCCAGCCTTGCACATGAATATGCAGCGACAGAGGGAAGATGATGAGGAGGCAGTATTAGCTGAAGGTTTTATTTATTCTCATCCTGCAGTAGATAAGGTGCACAAGTGCTCGCTCTCACAAATGTTGGGATGCAAACCAAAAATGCAACTTTGAGAAGTTGCCTGACTATAAATACTAACATTGCTGTAGGCACAGATTGTATCATGGAGGCTTGATTTTACAGTAGCCCTTTAGGTAAATTACATACAGCAGCTGTCATTGTCTTGTTAGAAGTAGCATTTAACATACAAGATCAGACCAAGTACCTATGTGGAATCCTTCCTACATTTTTTCTTTGTCTAAGTGGAGGAAGAAAATCAAAGAGAACCTGAGCCAGAAATTCTGATTTGAAGTCTGTAAGTCTGGTGGCTGTGATTCTTGAGGTAAAATCAGTGTGACATGAGGGATATTCAGAAGGTTGCATGTCACTGTAGATTGTTCAGATCAAATAGAATTTGTGACTGACAGTAACAGTCTTTGTTTCCTTAAATCTCAGGCAAGAACCTAAAGAAGCCAGAAATGGAATTTACAAAGTGATGTCTGTTAGCTTGTACTTAGATATTTTTGTGATGCAACTCCAAACAGTGAGTACTGTATGTAGCTGTGGCTCATTTTGATATTGCATTAAATGACAGAAATTGCAAAAAGTTTAACATAGATTTGCCAACAATTCCTTAGGAAGGCTGAAAAATATCAATGTATTTGAATTAAATGTATAATTTTTGAAAGTGCACTTAGCCGTGTATATTATGCTATAGATCCAAATATAATTTTTTAAATTTGCTTTAAATTTTTTAATAAATAATAATAATAACAACAATAAAATGATAATGAAAATGGCCTATATAACCCAAATTCTTTGTGACTTGTGTGCATATTGATGGTATTTCTACTTTTCTGACACGAGAGACCCCACAGCCATAACTCCTGTAATGCTTGTCATTCCTAACAAGGTCTCTGTAAACCTGCCATGGCTGTAGATTCTAACTTCAAAAACTGCCACTGCCCTCCTAGTGACCAATGGGACTGATGCACTTGTTTAACATTTTAAATATTTTAATGACTGTACCTAACTTGTTCCAAGTTAAGTGATCTCATGAATGAGACAAATCGTAATGCATCAAAGGTTGGACAGGTTTCAGTGTAGGGAACAGTATGTGCCCAGCTCACTTCTTCGTGCTTCCTTTGCCTGTTAGTGCAGGGGGAGGTTAGCACGATACCTGTAATTGTGTAAGATTCTCTGCAAACGTGCTTGGTTTTAGAAATTTCTTTATTTAAATACTGTTTTTAAGTGGTTGTAAATTTCAGCCTGATTGGTTTAAATGTTATTTAAAACAAATCCACAGATGAGCTATATAAGGTTCTAAATGTTAATCTGCTCTGATGAAAAGCTGTGGAAGTGGCTGGTTCTGCCTTCTTTTGAGGCGGCCAGTGTAGGAGCAGCTCAGCACTGTTCTCCTGTTCTACTTACTCCCTAATCAAGATACTGCATTAGTTGAACTGTTCACTTAAGGCTGACTCTAGCACAGGTATAAAGTTAAGAACTTCCTGAGAATTTCCTCAACACATGAAGTGAGTAAAGCCCAGTATAGCAAGCCAATGAGGTATAGGAAGGTAAAGAAAGGTACAACAGCTATTCTTGAATAGCCATGGGTGTCTGCTGGGGCAATAAAAAGGATCTATGTATTGCTAACCCTGCAGTATTCTACTATGAGAGAAGCTCTGATTTGAAGTGTTAAGCTGTGATCGTCAGGAAGCAGCAGCCTAGTGAGATTAAGAGCACTGAAAAGGCCAGTGCATATGCAACAGCTTAGTGATTTTGATCTTTTTCAAATAATGTGTGCAGCCTCAAAAACAATAGGTATGATGATCTGAATGCTCCTAATGGTTTGACAAGTACCTTGAAAATTATTATTATTTTAATTTGCCTGTATTTTAGTGATTTGATGTATTTGTCTAAAGACTTTCTGCTGCAATGTAACCATAGAGCAGAAAGCTGCTGCAGTGGATCTCATGTTTCCAAGTGCCCTACTGCGTTAAAGTAGGTCAAAAATTGCATAAGATGCCATTACTGGAAACTGCTGTAGGCTGACTTGCATATAAAACTCAGCTGTGCAACTGGCAAATGCACTCTGACAAACAGAAATGCAGTCACGACTTAAAATATAACAGGAAAGCTCTCTGAAATCTCCGTAGGACATGAATGGCTGTTGGAGCTGTGAGATCTTTGCTCTTTGAGTCTATGTTCCTGCTATCTGCTGAGCTGGAGCTGCCTGCCTGGCTTGTCAGAGATGTCACGGTGTTGCTGTCTGCAGGGAGCTCAGACATGAGGCTCTTAACTCATTCTTGACTGCAAAAGCTGTATTTTGTATTTTCCAGCTTGCAGGCTGATCTTGGGGAGAAACGCACTGCACAGTGAAAATCACGCAGGGTTAAGAATGTGTAGTAGCTGGTGATGAGTAGTGACTGATGGAAGTTGGTGGAGGGCTGCTTGCTTTCTGTTTTTGCATCTATTTTAGGAGCTACACCACTGCTGAGAGCAGTCTCCTGTATTTTTTCTTACTGCTGCTATTTCCCTACCATTGGCTTTTTCTAATACGTCTTCAATAGCAGTTTGAGGGTTTATAATCGTAAGCAATCATGGAGAGATATGTTCTGCCGTGACTGTTTTTTAGTGCACCCTGTGAAGGAAAGGCATGTTAGTTGTAAAGCATCTCGTGATGAATTCTGTTTTCCAAAGGTTTGAAACAGGTCTTTTCCTCCATCAGAGGTATCGGTGAGACCTGACCGGCCCCAGAGCCGGGCAAGAGTTATTTGGATTCTGCGTCATCGCTAAGAAATCTTTGTGAACCAGCACTGCTTCATTTCCTGGGATTGGTGCGTGCTTGGTGCTGTACCCACCTGTTACCGTGCCGACCCCACGATTCCACCGTTTGAATAAAACGGCGGGCTCGACACCAGGCGTCTGAGCAACCGGCCGCGGGCTGCGGTGCCGCCAGCTGCTACGCGTGCAGCCGGCGCGCTCTGCCCTCAGCTGCTGCTCGCTGCTGCAGCCCGCACCGCACGCGCTGCGGGCCCGGGCACAACGCGCCGTCCTTGTATCTGCCTTAGAATGCCGCCGCAGGTAGGAGCTTGGCAGAGCGGCACAAGTTTGTGAGCCCGGAGCGCTTCAGCTCGGCTGTGGTCACGCTAACGAGAAGACGAGGAAACGCCAGAGGCAGGAGCGCCCATAAACCCCCAGGCCGCGTTTCGCTGGGAGCAGCCCGCGGCTCCCTGAGCTGAGGTCGCGGGCGGCGGTACCTCAGCGGCAACAGGCGGGGCGGCTCCCCGTGCCGCTGGGATCATTTATACCCAGTACGTAATCGCGCCCTTAGGGCAGCGCGCGGACGTCAGGTCGGCGTTCCGGTGCCGGCGATGGGACCGAGGGCAGCGCCGTGCCCGCAGCCGCCGGCGGCCTTCTGGCTTCCGCTGTGGCGTCCCGGCTGCGGCAGCTGCCGGCCTTCAGACCGAGCGCCCGACGGCCGGCTGCGGCTCGGCGCGCGCGAACGCGTTGTCCATGTCGTTGTTGGGCCGCGCTGCCGGGCGCACCTCTCGCCGTGGGAGCGGCTCCGGCGCTTCGTTCATCGCGCCCCCCTCTTCCCCTTCTGTGAGAGCGTTCCGGAGCGCCGGTTAGGTCTGTAAGCGCCGATTTCGCTTTCGCTCCCTCCGCCGTTCCGCGCCCACCAGGGCGGGCGAGGCGCGACCCCGTCCCGTAGAGCCCGGCCACGAGGACGCGGCGCCGGGCGGTCGCGGCTCAGGGAGCGGCAGCTGCGCGCCCGCCCCGCCCTGCGCCGAGCTGCACGTGCTGCGCCCCGCGCGCCTGCGCACTGTGCGGGCACGTGCCGCCGCCCGTTGCGGCCGGGAGCGACGCGGCGAGGTCGGATTGCGCTGCGGACCTCTGGAGCGAGCAGGTAACGGGCGGGCGGCTCCGATGCTTCGAGAGGGGCGAGGAGAGGAGAAGGGAGGCGAGGTGAGGTGAGGCGGCGGGGCGGTCGTGGGTGCGGCGCTGCGAGCGTGGTCGACGCGCGGGGGAAAAGGGGCGGAAATCGCCCGCGGTGCGGCGCGTGAGGCGGCGCTCGGGCGGCCGCGGCGCGGTTCCTGCGTGCCGCGCTCCGTCACGGCCCCGGCGGGCGTGGGACGGCTGTGCCGCGGCGGTTGAGGCGGACGATCGGAGTGCTGGACGCCGCCCGGCCCGGGGCGCGGCGCTCCGCTCCGCTCGTGAAGTCTTTCAAGCCCCAAAAGCGCCGGGCGATCGCGGCGGTTTGTACCGAGCGGGGGCCGTCCGCTGAACGTCGTCGCTGCTCCGCCCGTGTCGGCTTTTTTATCCTGCGTGGAATAAAGAGGGTTTCTTATTGCCGGCTGCTAGTTCGAAGGCGTACGTTCGTCGAGTAGCTCCACGACACGCGATGTCTGTGTGCTGTCACTGCCGCTTTCGCGTATGGTGAACTTGCGTGGCCGGCGCGGCTGTGCGCTGCGTGCTGCCGGCTGCGGGGCGGAGGGACCGCGCCGTGCCGGGCGGCGCCGCGCCCTCCGGGGGCAGCGGTTCCCGCGAGGAGGCCGCTCCGCACGGACCGCAGTGCTCCCCGCCTGCCGGTAACCTCAGCATCGAGGTGGCCCGGCAGCGGCACGCGCGGCTGGGCGCTGCGGCTGAGCGCTGCTCACGGAAGGCACCGCGCCCTGCCCTGAGTCCGGGCGTGAGGAATCACAGACTTACACAAACGTGCTTGGTTGGTTGATTGGTTTCTCTAATAAATGGTTTGAGAAGTTTTCGTTTTCCAATAGAACGTGTAATTCAGCAAAACGCAATTTTACACACTGCTTTATGTAACCACAGAAAGTACTTGCAGTCTCGATCTTTGTTGTTAAGGCCATTACACAGAACAGCAGTGCTACAGTAGCTACCTTTACTTGCTAAGTTCTTACTTTATAAGACCTGCAGATTTTGGTGAAGAAAAACGTAAAGTAGCTCAGCTATTTTGTTGTTCTTAGTGGGCAGTCAGAGAGATTGTGACCAAAAGCATCTGTGATCTCAGAGGGGGCTCTTTATTGCCCTTCTTCCTTCTTAGAGAACCGCACCGAGTAACTCTGAGAAGAAAAAAAAGAAGTTTTGAGCTTTAACGCCCCTGTGTTGGGCTCCTGGGGAGTTACCTCAGTGTGAAGCATCGCCGAGTAATGAAGCAGCTTGCAGCAAACCTTGCCCTTCCAGGTTCTTTAGAGTTTATCCCAGCAAGTTGTGACATTAGTGCGATGATTCAGAATCCTTCTGGTGGCAGTTCTTGTAGCACTGGCAGAGAAGAGCATACAGATCACCAGGCAGTATCTTTCTTGCTGAGATAACTAACCGTGCTCCCACATTTCTCCAGCAGCATTTTAGACCTACCTGAGACCACGTGATAAGCATGCAGCTAACCGGCTGGGCCTGGGGCCACCTGCGGTCAGCTGAATCTGTCCTAAAAATGCCTCCCCAAATTCGCCGGTGCAATAAAATGAAGGGGGGCTGTGTGAGAAGGTCACGATTTTTGTGGTCTTTTCATACTGTCTTTTAACCTTCATGCTGATTTGAGGTTAAAACTGATGGATCGTTTATGCACGAAGGAAAACAAGCACTGTGAGATTGCTTTGGGATTTCTGAATTTGATGGAGTTGGAAAACCAGCACACGTGGTGAGGAGACACAGGAACTCTCACCATGTGGGTGCTTGGTGGCAAAATCCAGGCAGGAGGCGGGAAGGATGGGGTGTGTGAAAGGGGCCTGCAGGTGTGTGAAAGGGGCCTGCAGATGAAAGATGATGTAGGGTGAGATGCAGGGAGAGCACGCAGGGTGCTGAAATACCGCATGCTGGGATGAACCTGACTTAGAAATCAAGTAGACGTTTCTGAGGCCTTCAATCAGTAAGTTGGGTGCATTTCTTGGTGAGATAAAAACAGTAATATTTCTAGACATTTTTCCCATTGTTCTGTCAAAATGTGACAACTTCAGAAATCTGCCATCTGGAACAACATGGAAAGTGTCTTGGAATGGTGAACTAACCAACAAGTGCTCATTTGAGAGACTTCCCTCCTTTATATTTAAAATGTCAAGCATTGCAGTATTGCCTTGAGATTAAACTACTGAAGAGGTTTTTTGTTTTTTTTTTAATGAATGAGGAATGTTTACTGTCAACTTTAATTTTTATCGACTTTTCTCCACATTTTTCTTAAAAGCAGACAAACAAAACCACCACCAAACCAAGCCTGCTGTAGTGAAATGCCTTTATTGAGCCCCTGTACAGTCAGGCTGCACTTCCCACTCGAAGCAGCCGCTGCTGCTTCTCTCCGGCACGCAGGTGCTGCTGCTGCAGCCAGCCATCGCTCCCACCACCATTTCCAATGTACAGTTCCCACGTGCAGCATTTTCAGTAAACATGGGATCAACTAAGTATACAGAAATAGCTTCTATAAAATTTCCATTAAAAAAATAACAAGTTTTTATTTACAAAGTGTTTGCTACTACAAAGTAATATTTCCTATAGGTTCAAATATACTATTTGCTAATGCCAGTGTTCCTATTAGGAAAGTAAAACTTTGTATATGCATTTTTCTTTATATCTTTCTCAGTGTTTAAAGCACACACAATGCTACCGCGTTCCTTTTACACTACTCCTAGCCACGTACAATGTGGTAGTAGAAAGTAACACTATTTGATCAGGGGAAAAAAAATAATCAGGATTGCTAAATAGCAGTCCTGCAAAAATAAAACTTCACTGTGTAACTTACAGGTATTTGGAGAATTCAGAAATCCACAGAAAATTATTTGGGTTTTCCCAAAGACACAGGAATTGAGCACAAGAAGAGGGAGGAATGTTTCTGCTGATGTTTGTGCCTGTGGCTGGGAGGAGGGAGCTGACAAGAGCACCAGGGTAAGGAACGACTGACCGAAACTAAGAATTTGCCACCGTTTCCATCATTGTGAACTGTACATCAGTGCTTCTCCCCCCACCCCTGGCAGGTTTACAGACTTCAAGCACAGCATTAAGACTGTAGACAGTCCTTGTCTACAACTGGCTTCCTTCTTAAAAGTCTTCATGTACTTCACTTAAAATGGTTTCACGTAAGTGGTTTCTGTGTTCTCGTTGGAAAAAGGAAGTGTTGGTACAAGGCACTGCCATGCAGAACATAACAGGAGTCAGCAAGTGCAATTCCAGCAGCACAGTGATGGGGAGCTGCTGGGGACCTGCCCGGCTCATGGCTGACACTGGTTTGCCCCCGCAGGGAGTTCCCTTGCCAGCTGTGCAGGGCAGTGCCAGCAGCGCTGTGCTGGGCTTGGTTCTGAGTAGCATTTCCGGCTTCATTCGCCACAGGCCTGGTGAGGAACAGGGTCATCATTTTTGCATGTTTTTATCGAAACCTCTCTAATCTGAAGTATTTTTTTATATATACAACCTGGCTTTCGAGAGAAGGGGGAGTATCTGAGGCTTGTGCGATGGATTTTTTTGGTTCAGCTGCTATTTTAACAGGGAGGTTCTGGGAGATCCAATTAATCTGCATGATACCAGAACCGAATTATTTATTGTTAAAGTTACCTTACAGCATTAAGAAATCCACTAAAAAAATGGAGACTGATTTTATGGACTTCTGTTTTCTGGTAAACATTTTTATTTTCTGACTGCTCAGGGCACTTGCATGTGATCTGTAAAGTATCTTCATCCAGACACTGCTATGGAACTGGTGTGTTTCACTCAGTCTGGGTAACAGTGTGGGTTATTACCAAAACAGGTTGCAGGGAAAGGCTCATTTTGTCTTGGAAAAGTTCCCTGAATATTGCATAGAAGAGTTTAATTTAAATCTACAGCTGGGTTTAAATTGTATGCAGCTGCTGCTTGTTAGCCTGTGGTCTCTTATGTGCTTAAGCCTGGAAGGGGTTAGGCATTTAAAACCAGCATTTATGACATCTGAAAATTAAGCGGGGTACCACATGCTAGCAAAGATGCTTTTTCTGCCCAAATCTGAACAGGGAATTTTTGGTTTGTGACTTAGGCAGATATCCTGAATCATTGGATACTGTCAAAGAGATCTAAGCAGGAAAAACCCATTTGCTCTGGCTGGGTGACCTGCAGAGCAGGATGGAGCAGGGGGGTAACATCAGTGCTGCCTGGATAGGGACCTGTGGAGAGTGCAGTGTCTGTGTGAGCAGCTCTGCTGAGCTGGGAGGATGGTAAGGAACCACTGGGAACAGGGGTGGTTGTGGCAGTGCGCCTGGGTCCTGGCAACAGCCCTGTGTGGGCTCTTAAAAACACTCGCTGAAGTAAATTGACAGATAAGCAGGAGAGGGAATCTATGAACTCTGTTCAAGGAGTTGCAGGGGACTGGGATTGACGTGAAGAACAGCCAGCAGAAAAGTTCTCCCTTTAAGATGAAGTAAACGCGGCGGAAGCAGAAGGATGTTGCCCTGAATATGGCTATGATGAGAATTCTTAAAATGTAAAAAATTTCAGTCTCTTCCCAGTTTCATTATATTTGGTTACTTCAAATATGCTCCTGAAAAGGAGGTATTCTTGCAATGAAAATTAGGTTAATGAAAATGCAAATTAGGTGGGTCAGTCAGAAGAGAACTGATTTGTTTACTAAACACTCAACCTTTGTTTTTAAATGAATCCAAAGCCTGTGTGTCTTTAACTCATTAGAAGTAAAGTCTTCTCTATAAAGTGCCTGGATAACTTACAGCTGAAAGGAGGCAGCTAATTAGCAAAATGAGTACTGCCTGGTGCTTAACTGCAGATGTAAGTTTCAGCCACGCTCTTCATTCAAAGTATTGGGTGTGGTCAGCAAGAGAGCACTCGGCAGTTATAACCTTAGCAGTCTAGTTCTGAATTCACACATCATTTTGTGTATCAACTTATCTGTTTGTTTTTAAAATCTGATGGGTCGGTAGGCCCGCGTGCACCATGCTGTGTCAGGCTGAGTTGGTTGTTCAGTGTGAGTCCTTCTGTTGGTATTTTGTACACTCAGCAACTTCCAGCTGGGAACGGGGCTACGGCCAGAATGGAAATAACTGAGCTGTGGTGTGCGGCAGTTTAAATTAGATAAAATGGTTACTGCAGCCAAATGGGTATTGTTGGCTTCAACCTCCACTCACGTATACGTGCTGTCCTAGATTAGGTGCCATCAAGTTAAGAACATTCACATGCAGCAATATAAGTTTTAAAATTAAAATCCACAGATGTTTTATCAGAGTTTCAAATGTTAAAATGATGCTGTCTCCTGCTCATGATTTTTTTCATCTGGTTTGTGAGGCTGCTGTGTTTTCCTTAAGTCAAATTTAGATTACTTTTTTACTGCAACATGTAAAATAGCATTTATGCACAGCGTTACATTGCTGAATGTATAAGCATTCAGAAATAGCATAACAAGGGGCAGAAAAATGTCAAATAGAACTTGTATGAAAATTCAATACTAACTCTGCCTTGTATGAGTCACCTTCTGGTGCCAGCTGCACTGTTTCCTATCTGTGAATACTCAGCACAAACAAGCAAAAACTGTGGTACTTGACTAGAAAATGAGAGAGCCTGTCTTGCTACTGACTTTGATTGTCAAAAATCCCAGCTGCTGGCTGACACAGGGAGGGCTGCTGTGTTGAAGCAGCTGAGCACTACTGCTGCCAGCTTAGTGGGAGCAGTGGGGTTGGTTAATATTCTTAATCCCTTTGTTGTCCATTAATTACTCAGAGCTTAAGGCAGATGCAACATCACCTGTATTTAGTGAGGTCCTATCCTGCATTTACCTACTTTATTGTATTTATTAATGTCAATTAAGCTCAATAAGAAAGACTGAAAGGCATGCCTCAGATTGTACATGTACTTTGGTTGGATAAGGCCCAGAGCTCTCCTAGTTCCCAGACTCCAGTGTAACCACAGGAACACAGTGCTGCAGTTGAACTCCATCCTCAGCTGTAACTTGGCACAAAGAATCCTAAGGAAAGAATTTCCTTTTGAAGTCTCTAAGTGTTCTAACTTGTTTTGTCCTTTGTATTCCACTATTTCAGAAAAATAACTTACAAAGTCTTTGTTCAACTGCCTGAATGCTACATGCTCCTAAACTGAAAATTAGGGAAAAAAAAAAAGTTGGTAGCTTTGAGTTAGCTAGAGAGCAAGGAGCTGTGCAGGCTGCTGTGCTGATGGAAGCAGATATCAATGAGAGCAAGGTATCACTGAAGATCTTCCTCCCGCAAAGCACTCGGACTGATAATAAAATACATAATAAAATACATTCCATTTCTGGGCAAAAAGCTTTTTTTTTTTTTGGCCGGCATCTTATAGTTCAAAGTGCCTCAAGCTCAGAAGCTGTTGAATGTTTTGCTGTTTTTACTTTTTATGAGATTTTGAGTGGGAATCGTGAAGAAAGCATACAGGTAGATTTGCCCATAAGGTATTGAGGGGTGAGGGGTAATTACTTGAGAAAATGCTCCCCCCTCTTAAAGTGCCTCAGGATGTCCTGCGTACATCAGGTATCTTCCATCTTCTCTGTCTAATGAAAGCTGACAGGACAATCTATGTTTAAGAACAAGGGCAATTTCCTGTTTAAATGAAGTGTAGTTCATGTAGCTAATGGTACGTCCAGAGCATCTTGTAGTCTTATCTCACATTTTAGACATTTTGGAGAGTACACTGACTCTCTCTGTGAGAATATTGTTTTCTCTTGGTAAAGCTTTTCTTCGTATAGAGGTAGCGTTACAGATTTGGTTGCAGTGAGGTGGTGTAAACCTCAGCCTGCTGTTGCCTGTGAGCCATGTGCATAGAGCAGTCTAACAGTCTTGCCTGGAGGGTGAATAACAGGGCAGGCATATGGGGTTTTCTTTTTCATTTCTGCATTTCCATATCATTTGTGTAAGCTAGATTGCTCTGCCTTCTCTGCTAAAGAAGAGCTGTATGTCTTAAAAATGGTGCTGTCCCAATGTTAAATGCAGGAGTTCAAACTATCTACAAAAGTTTTGATGTGCATGATTTTTTAATGTGAATATGCAGTTGTATTTGTACGCTTCTTGCAGTTTTACCTGTCCTGTATGTAGCTAGTCATGTGCTAACAGCTGTACAACAGCCGTCTTCTTAGCTGAAGGTGCTGGTTCACCTTCCTATCTCGGGCTGAGTGCTTCTGGGACACGCTGGCTTGTGTGTGGTTTTGTAAAGGTGGACTCAGCCCATGCTGTGCCTGAGTAACGGCCGCAGCAGTCAGTGGCTGCAATGTGCTGCCGCTGCCCAAGCAAATACTAAGCTGCCTAATCCTTAAATAACAGAGGCAACGCCACTGAGATCTGACAGGTACTATACTGGTACTTAGAAAAAGGTCAACTACTGACATACAGTATGAAACTAAGAAAAAAAGAAATACTTTTCATTTACCTAACTGAAAATAGTAACTTTGGGGCTAGTTAAAATATTGGACCTTGGAACACCACAAGAACTGTACATCTACAGTGTTTTGCTATTATACAAGGATTTTTAAAAAGGTCTTTGTGAGTGGATGTGATGTTAAACTCTGTAACTTGGAGCTTACTGTTTTAAGTATAATTTAACAGTTCAAAGGGAATTCGTGTTGTCTAACTTTAGTTAAATTACTTTAGCCTGTTCAATACTAGTGCTTTTCGAAAGTGCATTGGGCTGTGTGCAGCAGAAGTTAATGAAAAGCAAATGATCTATCATAATCCATGATGACTAGAATGCAAAACATGAAACTGCATATTGTCAAAATTTATTTTTTTCCTAGAAATCTGAACTTTCCATTACCTTACTTGAAAACGTACTGCCTGTAGATCCTTAATACGTAGAGGCCTCTTTGTTTTTTGTTTTGTTTTTGTTTTGCTTTCTTAATATACATGCTACAAAGTCAAATGGATTATAATGTTTGAACAGTAAAAGAGAAGTTACATGGGATATGCTGTCATCCATAAATCACTGTTTCCACTTTTGTTTCCTTGAAAAAACCTGGTGCAGAGAATACTGTTTCTATGCTGACTGCTGAATAATGGCTAACAATCATTTGTAATAAGTTAGGTTTGCAGTACAAACAAACATATGAACCTTTCAAACGAGACAAGCTACTTTTAGAGTATCTAAAATGGATTTAAGTTAATCCAAGATTGATTTAATAACCTGTAATTTATATTACTTTAAGAATCTTCAATACAGCAAGTTGAACAGAACAAAAGCAAATATTGTAACAGCTCCTTTTCCCTACAACAGTTTTCATACAAGATAGTTTTAAATAGCTTTTTTAGCACACCCATGTGCTCCCTCTTCCCCCCTTTCTTCCCTCCCCCTCTTTTTTTTAAAAAAATTTTATTTTTTAAGGTAGAACATCCAAAAGACAACACAAGAATTGGCTTTTTCTTCCCCATCTGGTAAAGATATGATGAAGACAGAATATCCCAAAATGGAAAATACAAACTTGATGTTTACTTTTCCAAATCTCCAGGGACTTTGTTCTTTTCCTTGGTTGTAGCTGATAAAAAATAGCACTTTACTCTCTGTCTGCATGTCACTCTGTTCAGTTATAAAAAGTTTCCAATTTCAGCTTTGGATTAATTTATTTTGGAGCTTCCATTTTGCTTTACTGAACACAGTGCAAACCAAGGCAAGAAACCTAAGTAAAATCCAAATGTGAGCTCCCATTAAGAATATATATGAGCAGCATTTTGCATATCCATTTTTACTGTCTTTACTCTGGGGACGAAGGATCATCTTCATCTTCATCCTCTTCTTCTTCATCATTGAATGAGCATGGAGTTTCTCCCCGTGATTCAGAGTAGCGTGATGTTGCACTACTGGACTGCTGACTGCTAGGGGCAAGAAACTGCCCAGTTGCTAAAGCCACTTCAGTATCCAAACACAACCCTGGATTCTCACTATCAAAACAACAGAAATGTTAGAAGTTTAGAAGATTTCTCATAAAGCATCAAGCTTTCTTTTTTGCCTGTTTTTCCTTTATGGCAAGAAATGATGTCAAAAAAGAAACATCTTAAAGCTTTATGTTAAACAAGGCTAATAGCTGTGAAAATTGCTGAAAAGTTGGAAAATAGGCTAAAAAAGATTGGCTTTTTTTCCCCCCTCTTCTCCCAATTGCCTAGTAGAATTGCTCAAGCTGAAAAAAGGATTTGGGGGTGTTGGTTGATGCTTGGCTGAATGTGAGCCAGCAGTGTGCCCAGGTGGCCAAGAAGGCCAATGGCACACTGGCTTGTATCAGAAATAGTGCAGCCTACAGGAGCAGGGAGTGATTGTCACCCTGTACTCAGCTCTGCTGAGGCTGCATCTTGAGTTTTGGGCCCCTCAAAACAGGAAAGACATTGAGGCCCCAGAATGTGTCCGGAGAAGGGCAGTGAAGATGCAAAGGGCCCTGGAGCACAAGTCTTGTGAGGAGCAGCTGAGGGAGTAGGGATTGTTCAGCCTGGAGAAGAGAAGGCTCAGGGGAGAGCTTATTGCACTCTACAACTGCCTGAAAGGAGGCTGTGACATAGTAGGGGTTGGCTTCTTCTGTGTAACTAGTGACTAGAGGCCTAAGTTGCACCAAGAGAGATTCAGGTTGGATATTTGGAGTGGGCTGTCTAGGATAGTGGTTGAGTCATTGTTCCTAGAGATGTTCAAGGAATGTTTAGATGTTGTACTAAGGGACATGGGTATAGTGGGGAAAATACAGGTGGACTAGATGGTTGGACTAGATGAACTTGGAGGTCTTTTCCAACCTTGTAAAAACACAAGGGCTTAGAAATGATTCTATTCTTCTGAAACAATAGACATAAAATAACTAGCATGTTTAAAATGTAGATTTAACCTTTCAAATACAATTAGTAAAGAGGACTTTCACAACTGAAAATCAAGCTTAACAGAAAACGTCCTGTGTCCTGCATGTAAATAGTATGAAATAGTGAGGTCACTGAAAGTATACAGGGATCTATTAATAGCATTGAATAAGAAATGACTGCATTTACCTTGATTTTGAATCAGATGTGCCTCCTGCTATCTCTGAATGTGAAACTGCTTGTGCTGAATTTGAAAGTAATCCTCGGTTCATCCATGACAATCCTGTAGCCATATCTAGAAGAAAGTATAGCTGCACTCATTATGGCTACTTAGATTTTTTTTTTTTCTTTTTACAGTGTTACTTTGCATTCTGTTTGCAGTTAGGATTCTGTATTTATTTTACATGAGAAGCTTAGATTGATTTTTATACTGCAGATGTGTTCTTGCTTAATCAAAATGAAATATATATTCTCCAGTGTTTGTAGGTACACTCAGGCCTTGCTAAGCCCTCAGATGCAGAATTGAGGTTATTTGTATGAGTTACGAAGAACATGTTCTGACATTTTCTTCCTGTGTTTGCAGGGGGTAGCCAAACCGTTTGGTATGACAGCACTGTATTTAGATTAATAAAGTGGGTTAGAAATGTATCACAGAGTTTTTTTCCTGGTTTTTTGAAAGGGTGTACCTGTACCTACATGCTTAATATTCCAGAAGAGTAGCAAGTCACTGCTAGTTATTTTGAGTTTAATTAACATTTTGGGATAATCGCTACCTTCTTTTTGAAGAGCAGGATGGAGGAAGGCATGGATATAATGCATATGACAGAAAGAAGCTTGAAGGATACATGTCCTTGCGCTGTGCTTCCATTGCCTAGTGTTCCTAAATGCTGATTTCCAGTTGGGCTCAGAGGAGACAGGGAAAATAAGAAGTTTGTGCAAGATGGAGAGTGCAAGAAGCCACTCCCTGTCTGGAAGGGACTGCCAAAATAGAAGCTTGCCTGTGATTACAAGTCTTACTACGTCTGGTAGAGTAGCTGCACGTATGAACCAGGGAGGTCAGTTTGAAAACCTTTCCAAGATGATGCAGTTTCATCTAAGAGTGGCATCTTTATTATGAACTAGGCATGTACTTGCAGCAGATGGATTTGGTAGAAACTTCTTCTAGACATGAGAAGGCTCTAAAGGAGTATCTTCACTAGCCTTTAGTAGTTAATGCAAAAGTAGATAGTGTTGCAGAAGATTATTGCTGGTAGCTGAGCAAGCTTGTTCATTTGTTAGTATTCTTATCTTTCATTCCATCTCCAGCTCGTTCTCTGGTCCAGGCTTGTTATGTATGTAGACTGCAAAGCATTTCATGCGTCGGAGAACAAAGATGTGTCTTAATACAGAGAAACTAAATCACATCGCTTTGCTGCTTTAGTGGCAGTACACTGGTGGGATGCTGTTACCACAGCTATCAATGCCTTAGAATTTTTATTTCCTTTTTTTTCCTCATCTGTAGCCTCATTTCTAGAAGTGAGGACTCAACTGACAAAGGCAGGTCTTTGGTTTTGCGTTAGCAGCCTGCACTGTAGAGTCTGTGCAGCTTAAAATGCACAGGATTTGGATAGTTATAGAAGAGTTTATGCTTGTCTGAGTCCATGACATATTTCTGCCCTTCCACTGGTTTCTCACTCCCTCCTTTACCCTTTGATTGTTCTGGTCTAAGCCCTTGGACAGCTAGTTGTATGTGCTGAATAGCCAGACATTCCTCTGCCAAATAAGAACCTTTCAGGCATGAGGCTGTGGGATGTTATCTTAAAGATGGTGAAAGTGTAGTATTAAAGAAAATGCTTCTCTTTCCGTAATAAGAAGCTGGCAAGTGGTTGTAGTACATTCTGTTATCTGTCCACCACTTTCCCTGGACTACCTGCTTAGCTAAAGCAGCACCTCCATGTTAACTTTTACTGTTGTTCCCTTTTGGGAAAAAAAAAAAAAAAAAAATGTTAAGGTGGTCAGCTTTAGAAGTATGCATTGTTAGCAAAGAATTGAGCAATAGAAAAATGTGTTAGATGTATGGATTCTTTTTCTACATGGTGTAAATGTGCCTCAGCTTCTGTTTATTTTAATGGCAGTCAAAACATTTGAGGATCACACTACTGTAGTTCTTAAAAACATAGTGTGTATGTATATGTATATATATACAAATATGTATGTATTTGTATATATGCATACAATATATATGTACATATATATGCAATGTATATAAATATGTATGTGTGTATATATACATATGTATACATACATATATATTGTGTTTTTGGTGAAACATCATGAAAACAGTGGAAAAAGATAATATTACTTTTTATCAAGTTAAGCCACTTACAGAATGGCTAAAATATATATAATCCTTCTGAAAAGGACATACACTAAGGTTTTGGTGCATATGGTAGCAGTTCAGCAGTTCCATCTAAATTATAGGGATGTTGAGTGCAACTAGAAGGCAAAAAGCTACTATGTTTAGATATATTAGAACAGGAGTGCTTTCATGAAGGCAGCTACTCTAGGAAAACTTTTGAATCTCGACTGTGATAAATTTACTCAGTGAATAAATATGATTTTTTTTTTTTTTTTTTTATTTGCTTTTCTTGTACAGTTGTATTTGTAGCCAGTGTACTTAATGGGCCATCCTGAGAGTGTGGAAGTAAACCATGAATTCCAGAAAACAGTAATTATCCTCATGTTCACTGCTCCTATAGTGGAAGAAACAATGCCTGAAAACTGCCCAGGTTAAAATGGGAGGTTATACTGAACTGAGATGTGTAATCAGGCAAATGTTGTATTTTCAAGTATCGTGCAAAACTTTTAAATCTTTTACTTATGTACCATTAACTCTAGATTTGCTTTGTGTAATTAAGTTGCAAACAACAGATAGAATACATCTGTGAATGTACTTATTCTAATAACACATCATTTCAGAGGCTGAAGCAGCTACATTTAACCCATGTCTAAAGAATACAGTATCTCAATACATTTCTAGTAAAAGCACAGATCGATACCTTTCCTATTAAAATTCAAGACAGGTTTCTGGCTGCTGCTCTGTTACTGGTGAAACAGTCCTAATTACAGCATTCTTGCAATATGCAATCTTATAATCTGTTTTAGCTGTTAGTAGTTGTTGGTTTTTTTTTTGTTGTTGTTGGAACAGAGTATGTCTTGTTTCTTCCTTGTATGGGAATGCTGTGGTTGTCTGCCTGTAATGCTTTCAATCACTAAGTCACACCAGCAGTACATTGGTGTGGCTGATGTTTTTTCAAAACAAGTCAATGTGACTTACTAATCACTGATTTAGCTATGTATGTTTCTTTTTTTTTTTTTTAATTTTTAATAGCTGGTTTTACACTGAAAAGAGGGTAACAAACAACTCTTTGAAACTTGAAGAAATCCTGTTTTCTGAATATGCGTGTCTGCAGGATTAAAATTAAATAGAAAATTGTTTTGCTCTTCAGTACATGGGGTCCATTAAGAATTAGCAATATTAGAAGATGTGGTTCTGCTCCTGTCCTTTGTTTTGACATTGGTAATTTGTGATAAATAATACTTACTGAATCCAGCTGAAAGAATTCTTACTTTGTTCCTTGTGAATTTTTTTTTTTGTTGGCACTGGTGCAGCATCAGACAGGTGTGTAATTCCAAGAGTGAGTGAAATTAAAAGACGTATTCTGAATTTAAAAATCTACAAAACAAGTGACTAGGAAAAACAAGTATGTTTTGATTTAATATAATATAATGTGGTAGTTTGGTGAATACAACTGAATTCTGATTTATTTTCAGTAATTTTTTGACATCATATATTTCAAGGAGCTAATGTGGATTCCTCTCTGGAATCTCTTGTTTTACTCACAGATGCTCAGTTCTTAGATGGCATATGCTGGCCACTTTTTATCTAATTATCACAGCTTTACGTAGTAAATGGGAGTATAAAAATGACTGGCCAAGATAATAAAGAGCAGGAGAACCCATGGTCCATGTACTTAAGAGCATGGACACAACACTGAGCACATCCTACGTGGACAGAGATATGGGTAAGTCTTAGCAGAGCTCACCCACCTCCAAATGTGAATGCAGCTGGGTCACATATGGGTTAAACTCAACCAATTCAAGATATTCCGTTCCTGTTTCTCTTTCCTCACTTGGGAAGAGCTCCCTTCTTCCAGTTTGCTCTTCCACACATACACAGTTATTCAAAATGAATAAAAACTGTTCTTCGTGTCACTTTAGTTACTTAAGAAATAATTCCTTCACATGGCAGATCCCTTGAAAGTTTATTGTCACCAGCCCCACTGTTTTTCACTTAACTTCAAACATAACACACCTGTGTAGGTTAACATCTCTAAGTTTGTTTTGGTTAGCTAACATTATGATTTTGATAAAGAACAGTATTTAGAAGTGACCGTTATCTTACCTGTGATGTAGCCTTCTAAAGCTTTTGGCACCAGAGATTTTGCAGTTCTTAGGTCTTCAGCTGAACATTTGCCTTCCTCAAGCCCAAAGGACATTCCCATTCTCTTCAGCACCTCACTGTCATCATGAATCTCAAAAGTGTTATCGAAATTGAAGAGGTATTCAAATCTGCATTTAAGAAGTTGAAGTGAGATGATTTAGAAAAGTATAGCTTTGCTTTTTTTTCCCTTTTTTTCTGTGTGTGTGTGTTCATTATCTGTAAAGGGTCTTTAAGAAAAAATAATTTCTTTCCTGCTTCTATAACAGGAATGCCTACAAAGTTTAAAATGGTACTTTGTCAATTAAAATGACGACTTTACCATTTCAGGAAGAAAGACTAACATTTTCTACCTCATTAAACAAATTCAAAGGAGAGTAAGGAGGTCTTAATAGACACGAACATTCACTTGTACTAAATCCAATACTTTTAAAGGTCATCTGCAGCTCCGTCACTATAGTAAGTATTTTGTTTTCACTTCTTTTATTTTTAACTTTCTGTTCTAATCTGCAACACTCCTCCTGTGAAATGACCTATTTACTTTGCTACAGTTTTGCTTTTTGGATGCATTTAGATGCAGCTAGCAGAGCAGTCTGGTCAGACCTCTATGTTCAAAACCTAACATTTCTGCTACGGTATTCTCAAAATGTTTTTTATTGCATGTACAAGTGCAGATAATACTATAAACTCAAGTGAGCTTTAATGATGGCAGGGGTATTTAGACTAGCCTTCCACTACCATCACAAGCTATTAAAGGCACAGACAGTGCTGGGTACTCCAATGATTACAATAAAAGGCTGGTTCAAAGGAACTCGTTTTCTGCTGACAGAAGCTCCATCCCCAGAAAAACATTCAGTGATAGAATCTTTAACAGGTAATTCTGATGGGTGCGTCTTCATTGATCTGAACTCTTATGTCATCTGTGGATTTTCTTTATTTTATTTTATTTTATGCCTTCTTTAGAAATATGTTTGAGTAAGTTTGGAAAAGTTGTCCCTCGTGTGTATGTACAAAAGTTGTACGTAGAAATGTGCTTTGTACTAAATGCAGCTCTTTTTGTTACAGGCATCACTTCTTTTGTGACTTCTGCGGAATTACCTGCACAATCTATATTGCTTATGCAGCTGTAGTTATTTAGGCATAACTGCATCAAAAGGAAAAATCACAGTGTGTGACTGTACCTTTAATTGGTATGGTTACTTTCCTGCTGTCAAGACTGGTGTGACTGAAGTCATGCAACTATGTTTAAACAAAGGGGATGGGAGACCAGTGTCACGCTGAACTGGCAAGCTGTGTGGTAGTAACCGATTTCAGCTTTTATGGTCCAGTACTAAAGGTTGTATTTATTAATAGCTCCACACTTTCCCTCCCACGTGTTGTGGCCAAATACTGGATATTAGCAAGAAATGGAACACACTAAACTAACAGTATTATTTCTCCTTCAATATTTCTAGCAACTTCCCCTCTGTAAGTAATCTCTACACTCCTCCTACTTTTGCCATTAATAGCAATTGGATGTTTTTCTTTCAGAAACTTAACGTGACCCCTTTTTGAACTTACATAAACTTCTGGCATGCACATCTTTAACTGCTGTGATTTGTAGAAACAAACTATAACAAAATCGCTTATGTTCTTTTTCACTTAAAAGCCTTTAACTTGGTAACTTAATTTTCTCTAATTTTGAAGTTTAATAGGCAACTGGGAACAGCTGCATTCTGGGCACATTCCCTCTGTCAACCATGAGTGTACAGACATCTGTGAATCTATTGCCCTCTCTTTTCTAGACCAAACAGCCCATCTGTGCCTGATATGAAAGATCTTTCATTGCTACAGTCACTCTTGCTGCCCTCCCATTTCTCCTGGTTTTGCTGTACTTGTTGCAAGGGCTGGCCAGGTAAAGAAAGTACTGTCTGCCTCAAGTTTTACGGGGTGTTTCTTGCTTTTTTTCCTAATTACTGACAATGTTTTGGCCATTACTAGGAAATCAACTTCTGTTCTTACAAAATGATCTACTGGGCTGCTATCTTATTTTTCAGTGTTAAACCCAGGTTCAGAGGTCAATACTGTAATGTTTCCAAACTTTACCTCTCCATCGGAAAGTGTGAATTTGATCAACAATAATTTCACCTGCCACTGTGTCATCTACATGCATGTCATCTCTTCTGTCATCCTCTACTAGTTAAAACTAGCACTGACTAAACTGCTCATTCCCTTGAATAACTTGTCTTATTTTTACCAGTAGTATACATCTGTTGTTTCCTTTCATTAGAATAAACAATAATTTGGTTTGCTTTTTTTTTCCCCCTTAGCATTCAGCCCGTTATCAAATTAATGAATGAATGTCTATAGTCATTTATTTTAAGGTCTACTGTAGAGTGGCCTGGTGATGTTAACCAGATTACCTTGTTCCATGTTGAGTGAGACAAGAAAACTACTGTGCACCAGGTGACATCATACTACCCCATCTATGTACAGGACATCTAAATCTTTTTAACTTCTACCTATTGGGCTGATTAGACCAAGATAAAAACCAAACAAAATCCCCAAACCAACACAGAATCAAGAAACAAAACAGTGTCATGTTTGTCACTGTCTGTTCTTTTGGTGCTATAGTAATTTCAGGAAATTGTTTGACTTACATTATACAGTAGGTTTTAAGTCAGTATTAAAACAATGTTTATTTTTTAATTTTCATTTTAATTACATGTTTTAATAATACTGCTCTGGGCATGTTGGTGGTAAGTTACGTGACAATGCAAGCTAACTGACTGAGTGCAGTTTAAGACTGCATTTATATACTACAGAACAAATTCTGTAACCTACAGAAAAAAAAGCAAAACCACCTGCTTTCATCTAGTCAACTAGTTATGATTGGATTAACTGTGACATAATAGTACCTTTCACTATCAGCTACGTTTTCACAGCATGATAAGGCACCCCAAAGTATCTCAGTGGAGGGTTTTTCAGGTAAACTGAAGAGTAAAACTTACATTTCAAATTTCTGTATCCTTTAGTTTCTTTTTTTCCTTCAAAGAGTTAAAAGTGCAAGCTTTTTCATATTGAAAAACGTCTAGAGATGTCATCTCTTTCAACACTATTATTATTACCACTTCTGGGCTGCTACTTTTGCCTAATGGATCACATCACCTTTCTGACTACATGCATTTAGGAGGAAGAATTTGGAAGCACTACCAAATGGCTTTCTAGTGCTAGTATAAAATGGCTAGTGCAGTGCTAGTATAAAATGTGACTGAAGTCCTTCTGTCCTGTGCATGAACGCTCCTTGAAATGTTAGCCTTAAGTGCCTTTACAACAGTGAAAATCACTTAGTTAAAACAGCTTGTTTTAACTAGCAGCTGTATAAACAATGGTTATAAACTTTTTCCTGTTACTACTGTAGTTGAATTAAACATAAAAATGAAAACTGAGCCAAAACATCGATGAAATAAGTGACTGGGGGAAGTGTAAATGCACTATTACTTTACAAAAACTAGGGAAAGCTTCTCACACTTGTTCAGAGAATAATTCAAGTCCATAAAGAAAATAAAATTCTAAAAGTTGATTCCACAAACACTCACTTGTCACTTGATATGCTGCAGTCAATAATGGTTCTCTTGCTAGTGTTGACGATTAAGAAAGGCAGCTGTATTGTGGAGTTTGAGGCTGGGGGGCCTTGATTTTGTTGTTCATTTTGCTGATTTCTTTGTACCAAGTTTTTGAATGCTATTTGCTGCAGAAAGAAAGGGAAAGCAATCACTGAATGAAGACATCAATGTTTCCAGGAACTGGAACTTTACAGCTCTTTTCTACCAACTCTCAGTGCCTCCAGTAACATTCCGTCAAGTATAACTTCCTCATATCCCCCCATGAAACAATGGTGTCTAGTGGAAAAATGTTTCCACACCCCTTTAGAAAAAGCTCTGCAGTCAGACATCTATCTCCTCTGTTATTCTATACGTGTAATTGTCTCAGACTAAAAGCTAATTAATACTGAAACAAAAGTTAACAGAAGTTACTGCATTCTGCCTTTCTCCTGATCCATACTTCTTTCCCTTTCTCATTCATCACCCTCTTTTTCTCAAACTCAAAACAATACATTTTGAAATTTTCCATTTTCAGCAGGTGCTGTTTGTAACACCAACCCCTCTCTACTGTTTTGCAGTATTAGACCATGTAGGAAAATATGTGGTTTTAAGAAACGTTATTTGAGGGATTGGAAGTCCGTGTACTCACCCACTTTGAGGTACTATATGTCATAGTTACTCAGGGGGAAGATGGAAAGACAAAATCCCTAAGGACTGCTCAATCACTTGAAAGTGATCATAACTAAGAATATAATTACAGTTGTAGATAGTAAGGGTAGGGCAAATCTGTCATTTTCAGACCAACAGTTAGAGAATCTGAGTTGTGTTATTTTAATCAGGATAATTTTATGTTAATCAGAGAAGCTTCTAATTCATTAGGTGAGTTGGAATCAGAACTGTATCCTGAAGAGGGGGAGGATGGGAAGCCAGCTATTTAGTTTCCAGAATATTAGCTGAAAACTATATCATTATCTTTGCACCAGGGGAAAAAAAAATAGCCTTACTGCCAGTAACCTCATGCAGAAGTTTGACTGTGTTTAAATAGCAAATGCCCAAACATAAATGCTTTCATTTAACAATGCTCCTAACTGTACTTATAAAACGTTACTTTATTTATAAGGATGCACTTGAAATACATTTCTGCAAACAAAGCAAAAATTCAAGTTGCCTCTAAGTCTTCTTGTGTGCTTCTCAGAATCTACAAGAGCTGTGTTTGCCAGTCTTTCATTCCAGGAATTATTCTCTCCCCTAGAACAACTTAGTATGTACCTACCCACATGCAGCTGCAAATTTCATAGCTCAGAATGAGGTTTTTTTCAGTAGGAACTAGTCAGAGAAGGGGCTTGGAGTTGTTCCAGTTTCCACTAATGCTAGTAGTTTCAGCGGAACCTTTACAAAATGGCTGTGGCACACAGATGCAGCACATTGCTTTAGAATAGATAAAAATGAACCAGGGCTTCAGAGTAAGAGGTTCCCAAGTTAGAAACTTAAAAGATCTCAAGTATGAAACTTTTTCTCCCTAGTACGTCATAGCTAAAGAATTTAAGAGGTTCTAATGCATTGGATTCTTACTGGTTAATTTTGTTTATATTAAATAAGATAATCAAACACATACCTGCAGCAGCAGTTCCTGTAGCTGGGCTCGCTTCTCTTTTATCCGTTCAATCCGCTTCTGTTTTTCTATCTTAAAATACAAATGCATCATGATAATTAGTTACCTTGTATGCTTCATTGTGCCATAGTGAACAGGTTTTACAGTGACATAAATGTGCTGAACACCTTTACAAAAAAACCCCTTTTTATTGCTCAGTGATGAATTCCAGGGTACAGTAAGCAGATTTCAGATCTTTTCAGCCCTACCCATTTACTATATATACCATATATTTACCTTATATTGTTTTTTTTTCCAGACAAGTCATGTCATCTCATGAGTATTTTTAAAAAAACAGGACTGAGAAACCACAGTGTCTTTCCCTGTCAGCAGTTTTACCTCCACCCATTCCTGCTTTTCTGTACTGTCCACTGAGTGCTGATTAGCACCACATAAATGCTTAAGGGGGTGCTTTGCATTTTTTTTCCCTCTTGCCCTGCATTCTTTTTTAATTGTGTGTCCCTTCCCCTCTTCTCCCAAATGTAAGCTACCAGATAAAAATGTCACCACCTGCATCTTTCCAGACACTTCCACTCTTTGTTTGGACTATTCATCTGAGACTTGATAGAAATAATGGCATTTCAGAAGGAAAAAGAGTCAGCAGTAATGTTTTCTACATTAACACATCATCTGTCTTTTGTAAAAGTTTAGTTAAATTTAGAATACAAAGTTGTATTTAACCTAAAAAATGCAGTGTTTAGGTCAGTAATAGTAATGAATGCTTACTGACACTGCAGATGTAACCAAACAGTGTTCTGGGAAAATGCTAACAAAATGGGCAGTAGCCACCATGCTTCAAAAGGTATTTTTCCTCATTATCTTATTGATGCCAGCTCTGCCACTGCAGCTGAAACATTGTTCTCAGTTTTAAACTACTCCTCCATTCAACTGAAATAATATATTAAAACTTGCCTGGACTAATCACATCCCTTATTTACAATGCTTTTTATTTTATTATCATCTCATATTATTTGCAAAGCATAATCCTTGACAAGATAAATTATCCAAGTTGCTGTAATAGCCAAAATATTAAAACCTGTTTTCTTATTGTATCTGGAAAGACAATAAATATAACCTGAAGAAAGAGCTGTGCTGTACTGGACATACCACTTCTCTCCCCTTTTAGGACAGCAAATGTCACAAGCATTACAAATACAATACACATTAAGATGTATTTACAGATAGCTGCAATGGGATTTTGCACAAATGCAATAACATGTGCTTTGTATTTATGGAATGTTTGGCCTGAAGCAGAAGCAACGTTTGTGCATATAAATTCTGGCCTGCAAAAACATGGTAACTCTTAGCCTGCTGAAAAAAAAACAATGGAAATAACCAATAATTAAAACTTTTTTTCCTGCTAGCTCACAATTAGTATTTGACATCCTAGTGAAAATTATCTTTCCATTTAATATCCCCTCCAAGCATGCACACAAATAGCAAAATAGGTCTCTCCTCGACTGTGTATACAACTTTATGTTGTATAGTGCCAGTTATGCTGTCAGTTATACTGACAAAGGTGTTTTTTTTTTTCTTTTTTAAATTCTAGTGTTTACTTTGGGTTATGACAGACTTTAAATCTTAAAAATTATCCCTGATACAACAAATGAATATCTGGTAAAGTAAACAGTTTTTGAAAGTTGTGTAAGTTATACTAAATAAAACTAAACCAGACACATAACAAACACATTGTTTGAGTTTAGTCAATTACTGAAATGTGTATTTTCATACTGTGTGAGAATGAAAACCAGTCAGGTTCAATTGATGGGGAAAAGAAACCTCTTTTGAATTACAGCAGCTCCATTATAATGACTTATGAACTATACAGAAGTTTGCATCTACCTCACTTTACCTCTAAATTCTGACATTCCTGAGCTGAGTTTGTAGGAAGGCCAATCCATCGGATTTCCTTTTTCTCCTTTGAAATTATGTTCATTGCCATCAACACATTAAGGGCATCATAAACTCTCCGTCTAATATTTTTCTGATCATAAGCCTGCTAAGAGAACAATGCAGCACTGATAACAATTAAAGCACAAAAAAACCCCCAAAACAACAACAACAAAACCCACAACCCAAGAAACACATTCTTCATAGCTAAAAGACAAAAAGAGCAGTTTTAAGTCAGAGTGATAGTAAAACAATACTGTCATTTGCTTGGATATCACATCCAAGCATGTCTGTTCACAAAGGAAAGTTTACGGCCTCCTTGAAGCCTCTGAGTAGCATCTGCCATCACAGCAAGTCTGTTACAGGTGAAAAGCATGATAAGACCATGTATGGCGGGTAAAGCAGCCTTCAGTGATTTTTTTTTTTTTTGGGCAGACTTCTCTATTTTGTTTATAATTTAGAGAGACTGTATTTCTCAGTCTTAATTCTGTATTTTAAAAAGAAATTTGATATATAAATAATGTAAAGAGTAGGTCATTATATTTACAAGATAGTTAATTAGGGGAGACTATGGGATGTGTCAGGATAGCACAAAGCCAGCAGGCAGAGAATTCTTTCATAAACCAGCCAATTTGGTAGTGGTAGAAAAAAAATGTCCCCACATTTGCTTACCGAATCCGCAGCTAGGTGGCTGTTAGAATTTGTGAATTCTGATACCAGCTCATCAGCAACTTCATTGTATGAAGTCGTTCCTTTACGCTGCACTTTTTCACATACTTTCATGGAGAAGTGCCTCAGACCTTTCCCATTTTTGTCTCCTTTTTTGCTTCTTTTACTGCAAGGACAAAAGTAATCATTTTTATAAACTGAAATTTAATAAGCTTACTTTGTTATGCAGCAAAATGTCTAGCTCTTGCGAGAGTAAAAAGAAAACCCAAGAGCTTTGCTTATAGTAAAGGAAGGAAAGAACAGGAAGTAGAATAGAGTGACCCTGTACTTGAGGTGTGCAGCACTGTGCACTCTTGGCAGGTTCTTACATGACTCAAGATCCAGCTCCTGCTTTTTCCCCACTGTCAGCTGCTCCCCTTTATGGAAGTTTTCAACTGAAGAAGGTGCTGCAGCACTCAGCTCTCCCTAGGCTGGAATGGTTTTTGTTTCAAAATACCTCACTTTTAGAAGCCCAGGTTATTTTCACTGATTCTCTAAATTTTGTATTAATAAGTTAAGTTTTACTCTACAAAGGTTATTTTATTTCCTGTTGCATATAATTTCACTTTATTTTTTCAGATCAATTTTTAAATCTGGCTATTATAATTTTACATGCTTTGATTTTTTAATTAAATGTTCTTCAGAGGTGTTACATCAACAACACAACAAATGTCAGTAAGTTCAAAAAGTATGCTTGAGCAAGACTGCAAATCTTACTTCATTCTCAACCAACAGTATTACGGACACCTGGAAGCAAAAATACTAATATTAACGTAACCTAATAATATGCAAGACTTACCTAAAAAAACCTTTTGCCTTTGTATTTCTTAATGAAAACACTGGAATTATTTGCATGCATTTCAGATTCTCAGTGGAATTTCTTTTTTAAAAAACTACAGTTATAGAAGTTGATTTGATCGATAGTTTCGGGGAGGGGTGTTATTTTACAGAGGTAGACCTAGCTCCAACAACTGTAAAAGGCTAAGAAAAATATAAAAACACAGGAATGCTTTTGAAAATTTTGAATGTATTTAAAGAAAATGTAACAATACAAGAAATGACAGAAGACAAAGCAGAAAAGAATAGCAGAAGATTAAAAAAAAACAGCAACTAAGCAAAACAAACAAACAGAAAATCCTCCTAAAACCTGCACATTACTTGAGTCATCACTGATAGGCAAACAAAGAAAAACAAGTTGAATGCATTCCACATAGTTTTGGAAGCAAAAACCAGCTATCTGGTTACAAGTATTTGTCCTACTGAAAGCTGTGAAAGCAAACTGAAAATCTTGTTTCTGAAGATACGTTGTGTTTTTCACAACTCCAATTTGGTCTGTAGCAGTAAATGTAAATATATCAGAAGTAAATATAAATAGTAAGTAAATGTTAATGTTAGAAAGTGATACAGCAAAGAGTAACAAATTATAACTACAAAGAATAACACTGTGCAAATTTTACTGGGGAGAAGTGAAAACTCACTGAAGTGAGAATTAGACAAACAGCTCTCTGAAGGGCAGATTTGAAGCAGCAAAATGGCTATAGGCACATAAAATGTAAGTTCAATACTCACCTTTCTGAAAAATCTGATTCTATAAATTCTCGAGTTCGCTTTCTTTCCCTAGGAAAAGACAATTCAAGCTTACTCATGTTAAAATAACATTTCTTTGATCAATAAAATGAATGTATTTGGTGTCGCTAAATAATGCGTTGTTCAGTGCTTACTGAAGAAAGAAGACAGCACAGAGTTTGACAGAATTGGAAAGAAAAAGATGAGGACTTTGGAGGTTGTCTGAGCTCACTGTCAGGCAGGTAAGAAAGACAAGTTTTGTTCCCAGTTTTACCATGTTTTCACCTTATGATTTTAGGGAACTGACTTCATCTGGAACTACAGGCTGGATGTGGTTCTGGGCAGCCTGGCCTACTGGTTGGTGACCCTGTCCACCGCAGGAGGGTTGAAACTAGATCATCTTTGAGGCCTTTTTCAACCCAGGCCATTCTATGATTCTGTGATACAGGAAACATTGATACAAGCTAGACAACCAAATCTCATCCAAAAGGAGAACTTGACTCCTTTGAAAATTCCTATCTACAAATGCCCTATGTGGAGGAAAGTGCTTTCAAACAGTGCAGAAAACAGATCCTATATTTACTTGATACTGAATGTTTTGGCATCTTTAAACAAAAAACAACACACAAACTATAAACACATGTACATATTAGAGCTGACACTATCATAGCAGAGCAATACTCTGAAGTAGCAGCTGACATGAGCTTAGCACAGGACTAGAAGTTGCTAATCATTGCCAGTTTCCTTATAGTTAACTGCGTTTTGAAGATTTCAGAAGTTTTATTCCAACCTTGTCTGTTACTCTTGAAGCTAGTAATGTACAGTGTTTGGGAACTGTCACAGAATATTACCTCATGTTGCTACCCTGTTATTCCAAAGCAGTCTCACAGCAGATATACCCACAGCTAAAAAGCTGACAGTGCTAATGAAGAGATGAACTAAAATGATGGCTCTGAAGATGCTGTGAAGGCCTGCATGTATCTGGCTGTGTAATTCAGAACCTTCAGACCCATCCCACCTGCAAACATCTTCCTAGCAGCAATAGCAGCAATCCCTGTCCATGGTGCTTACTGAATGAATTAAAAGGTTATTTGAGGAGGTAAACATATTCAGCAAGAAAACCAAACTGCACAGCTGTTTCCACTATCACACAGGAACAGACATTTCCATAAAACAAAATTAAAACAAACAGTTTTTACTTTAAAGAAGCAACTAGTGTGTGTAATTCTGTGTTCACACGCTTAAGACATCAGAAGCACTTCGTATGCTAAGGAGTGCATTCTTTTTAACTGTGGAAGAACTAGAAGCTGTGAGCTAACGCACAGGTAGAATAGCATAAATAAAGGAAAAAAAAAAAAATCAGAACAGATACACAAACATCAATTAGTAAGCCAAAATCTTACCCTGGAATCCAACCAGTAGCTTCTGTTATGTGTGTCTGCGTCACCATTGTTGGAGCTGGGTTATACGGACTCCCAATCAGAACACCCCCTGAATTGGTCAGTCTTTGTGATGTGCTTATTATCTACAAAATTTAGAAATTAAATAAATAAATAAGTAAATAAAATATCAACAAAAACTACATCTTTGATAAAACAAGTTAACATATCCTAGAATTCATACGAAGGATGTACAAATGTAAATCAGATGTAAGTTGAAAATGAAATACACAGAAGAGGTGTCATTAGATCTTCACACAGGACAGTAATTACAATACTGGTAAGTCTCTGCTTATTGTATCTTATTACTGTATTACTTTTGTGAACAAGAAGTAGACAAACAGAAATAATTACTAGTAGAGCAGATAGGATTTGTACCTATACGTATCAAATTCTTTCTTCCAGAGTGAATGTAGGTAATTTGTTGATTACTGGAATCAGAAAATCCTCATTCCCAATGGTTTTGTCTCTTTTAACTATCTACATTTGGTACCAAAGATAATCTGAGATTCCTCTCAATTATTCCCCGCAGTTCACAGCATTCACAAGACCTCCAGGCCCTCTAACAACCTAAGAGTACAAGCCTGTATCTGTGAAAATCTATGAAATCTATACTGTAGAAAAGGAATTTACAATGCATTGATTCAAAGCTGTTGAAATTCAATGCACAGTGGTTGCTAACAGTAATAACACTTGCTCTCAACTGCTAATTCACATCTAAGTGAATTCTTTAACACAGGTTGCCAGTAGAATGTAGATAGTATTTAAAAATGGGACAGTATTATTAGTTAATCTCTAAAATAAATGTGTTAAAATTCCTTTTATTCCAATTATACAAAAGCTTCTTGGGAATGCTTTTTACTCATATAACTTATTTTTAAACTTTATTTCGCTTTTAGTGATATGTTGAGAAACAAATGCGTTAAACTTAGTCCTTTCCCTTACTACTTCTCTGCCCATATAAGTAGCACACGGCACTTTATTTGGTGTCCATCCATATTGTTTAAGCAACTAGGAAAAAAAATATATATATATTAAGAATTTCCAGCTTCTTTAATTCACTAAGCAGTACTTTATATCCCACCTAACACCAAACTATAATCACATTTATGTATTTCTTTTATCCTGATTAGACAAAATTTATCTTATTTATCCTTTGTGTTACAGTTAGGCTTGACAGAGAGAGACAAGTGGATAAAGAAGTGAGCATATATGGCTCTGCCAGCACATGGCAGACATGTCAGAAAGAAAAGATTTTAAATATTTTGCATACTGAAATTCCTTTCTTCACATTTCACCCACTCATAGGTTTCACACTGCTCTACTGATGTCTTTTAAATCCAGAAGAAAATATATCATAAAAAGAATATTTTATTTCCTTACAATTTTGACAACCAGTATAATAAATTGAGGTACAAAATCATGTTTGTGTTATTTTAAAGACAGACATTTCTTTCTATATCATGGTGCCATCTAGTGGGAAGAGGTATCTCTAACCAAGAGAGCGTTGACAGATTACAATATGTCTAGTACTGATATTCACTGCTGTTGTTTACCTTGCTGTACAGAAATCTGAAAACATGCAGCTGTGCGCCTACACCAAAACTTTTTCCTTTTTCCTACAACCCATCAGAGATTCAAATGCTGGACTGGCTGTCACCAACTAGTGACAGAATTTGTACCAGAAATACTGAAATGGAGCTTGTAAGTGACCACCTGTGGCAGTCCAATAGAGAACAGCATCACAGAGCAGAGTCAGACCAGGTAAGATTTTCAAATCTAACTTTGTAAAGAATGGGAGGAAAACTGTTCTTTCAGCAAAACAGGAAAATGAAATAAAATAAGAAGTCTCCTACCATGCAGTAACTTACACCCCTTCCGCCTGCTATAGAACCTACCTGTAACTAAGGATGATTTTAGAAAACCAGTGCCTTGAGCAGAAAGTGGTAATAAGAGGGAACTGCATTAACTGACTGCTTTCCACTATTCTTGGCAATTATTTATTGTGCTCAAAATATTTAGAGAGTATCATTAACATTCTCGGTAATTTTTTTTTTTAATATGCTTTTGACTCATAATGGAAATGTCAGCTGGTGAGGTTGTTTCAATTTCCAGTCAGAGCCAGAAAGATAATTTGATATATTTAGATAATAAATTTATAAATAATTACAGAGCAGTAATCCTGGCATGCCCAGATTGCTGCATTACATGTCATCACCTTCCCATCCATCCTAAGGCTGTATGCTCTAGCAAGGCCCACATCTTCACTTTTTCCATGTTTCCGTATTACATAAATGGGAATTATATATCTAGTTACACGAGTTCACATTGCTGTCATTGCAAAACTTACCATTTGGGGTCCAACATTCACATTGATTGGTCCTAAGGTTTTTGGCAATATCTTTGTTGGGGAGTTGGTACTGGAAACTGGTAGTGTGATTACTGAAATATTACCTAAAAAATAAGGCAATAAAAAGATAGTTTTAAATTTCTTCCTTTGAAATGTACAAAGAACACTTTGCTGAATTCTCATATCACTTTTACATTTTGGAATCAAGTTAACTTTTTCTGTCTTACACACTGCCACAGAACAGCCACCAGAACTCTTAGCAGATGTCCAAGGACACCTTACAAAACTGCTAAGCTTCTCTAATTTACCATTAAAATTGTGTATTAGTATTTTATTTCCAGAAAGAATTTCTTCTAGCCTAAGATGAAGGGCACGCAGCCCACCATACACTTCAGCTTGAAAACCCTTGGGTGCACTTTTAGACTTCTACAATTTCCTGAGTAGGAAAAGACCCGCAAGGATGACAGAGTCCAAATGAAACAAGTCTATATATTTATTAATCCTACTTACAATCACAACCATACACACAAGTATGTACCTACATGTCTTCAGCTTTAACCACTTCTGACTATGCTGAAGTATCTAAAACATCAGAAAAGTGCATCTGTGTCACGGCAGAAAGTAAATGACACCTTTGCATATTACCTGAAGTAACTGCAGGTGGCTGGATGTCAGGGTGAAGCCAACCACTCCATGTCCAACCTAGCATGTGTCCGTAACTTTATTACCTCCATGATCCTGCACTGCTTACAGATCGAACTCATCCTGCCTTCGTACAAAGAAGCACCGCTGTTTGCTGAGTACCTCACAAATGCTGCGGCTACTCCCTTTGCCATACGCTACCTTTTAATCTTGATTACTCAGAATTAATGTCCTAAACAGAACTGCCATGCAGCACTACCACTACCCCATAAATACTCCAAGCATTGTATACAAGCCACTCAAAGTGGTGAAAACACTCATTTATCTTCAGACACGATGGCAGTAGCAGCTCCTATCTGTCTGACAGTTTCAAAGCAAGAGAGCTGAAAATCAATCAAACACCTCCCTGCATTCTTATGCACAGCCTCACTCAAAATCAAGTGTTAGAGTGGTGAGTCTGGAGGCAGAATGAAATACAAGGAAGAGTTGCCACTACCTCATAACCCACAAAGCCAGCTTGAGCCTAGCTGACACCATGAGCAGTAAGGACAAAGACGGACTCCTTAAGAGCTCCTCAGGCTCTGGCAGAAGCAGACAGAAACTAAAGGCATTCTGAGGTGAGGTTCTGTCAGCACAACACAGATAACAGCCCTGCCCTCCTCCTGCCACGGGTTGGCAAACATTGAGCTTAGTCCAGATAAGATCTCTGTTACCCATGTCTTTTCTCACAGTGCTAGTTCACCTCCACTGCCCCCTATTTTCATTTAATCCTGAACTGTGGTTGTTGATTTTTTTAGTACAGCCACATTCTGCCCTGAAAAAAAGTAATCATAATTTCAGCATTGTAAGAGCTCTGTAATACAAAGCAGAAACAGCCCAAGAGAGGAAAAAAAAAATACTTAGAAAAGGATATTCTTTATCTTTGGCACAGAAATAAAAAGGATGCATCTATACTTAAATTCTCACCTTTCTAAAAAATGAACAGAGATAATAGAATTGTTCACAATGAGACGAGGATGTTTTAATGCTGTGTGCAAATCCCTCTGGCACCTGGAGTAACGCTGCTACTAAGTACTGCTTTTCCAAAAGGCAGATCTGTATCTGAGGACGCCGTCAGAATTTATTCACCTAACTCACCTAGAAGAAAAAAAATAACAAACCACACACTTGCAAACCCAAATCCCAGAGTAAACCTTTGCTTCAGAATGAAAAACCTCCTGAGGTAGTGAAGTACAGAGCAGTTCACAGCTTACATACACCCTGTTCATATACTGAGCTCAAAAAGCTCCCTAACCTGACTAGTTATTTGCCTCTTTTCACTTTTGCTGCAGGATTTTGCTGAGGATGTATTAAGTTGTGCTGGCACTCATCAAAACCCATCTCACTGCAGCGTGTTGCTGTCAGTGGCACTGCTGCTCACCTCTCAGGTACTGCTGTAATTTATTATTTCTTTTTTCCCACTGCTGCACCTGAACGTTTCCATACCTTCTTCTCCAAGATGAGCTCTCATGCTGTTTCTCCTCGTGTCTTTTCTTACCACAGAACAAATTATTCTTTTGGCACCTCTGATAACGTCACATGCTAAAGCACAGTACTGTTTTGAAATGTTGGTATTTAGCCTGGAGTTTATCATTGGGCTACATCACACAGTCATCTTCAGCACATTTCTGGGGCTGCAGAGGACTGTAATGTGTAAAATTTCAGAACACAAGACTGAAATATGTCAGATTTACTGCACTGTGC
This sequence comes from Perdix hodgsoniae, assembly GCA_035772895.1. Taxonomy (NCBI): domain Eukaryota; kingdom Metazoa; phylum Chordata; class Aves; order Galliformes; family Phasianidae; genus Perdix; species Perdix hodgsoniae. The sequence continues at coordinate 2,513,563 of JAPSGF010000037.1, read as the reverse complement.
AATTAGCACTGCTGGTATACAGTGACATTTACATGTCCACTCACTGACCTCTACATCAATCAGTGTGCACGTGGTTTGTGTTCCTCAGCATGTGGCTTGGAGACTGTAAGCCACTGCCAACAGTTTTTAGTGTATATGCATGTACTCATACAATTCTATGTACTGCCCACACATAGTCTGAAAACTGTAGCTTAATAATTGAGATCTACAGGCAACACTACACACAACCACCAAATGTACTGTAGCAGGTCTGGAAAAAATACTGGTTAAGAGTTAATTGATAACTGCTATCTTCATTTATAAGATCACCTAGATAAATGTACATGGCCACAGCAGTATTAATAATACAAGGACTGTTCAAATACCTGCATCACGGTTTTACAAAGATAGTTGCTTAAATATGAAATATGTACAAGAGCCTTTCTGGCTTGAGTTAGTAACAGAGATCTTACTTCTTTTAATACCTACACAGACACAACGGGATCAGTCTCTTCTTATAAGTGAGGCCTCCTAAGCCACCATGAACAGAAAGAAAGAAGAACAAACTTTTGCACAGTAAGAGCACTCATTCTGCATCTTTCTCAGTGGCTGAAAAAATGATAAAGTTTATTATTATAAAGGTAAATATAAATTATAAATTTATATTCCTTTTCCTAGGGTTTTTTTTTTTTTCAGAAAGAATATAATAGTCCAAACACTCATGTGACCCATATCAGTATATCAAATATTTTAAAATGCTACAAATATTTAACAGTGGGAACAGATTTTCATCTCTTCTCATAGAAGAAGTTAATGCATCTCCAAATATATCAATCACATCAGCAGCCCAACCTGATGAAGCACATTTTGCAATGGCTATCAGCAGTGTCACTCCTCCTCCTCTGCACAGAATGGTGCGGAGCCCAGCCCAGGCCCTGCAGCAGCCCAGCTCTGTGGGACACAGCTGCTGCAGAGATGTGGAGCCACTGCAGTGAGAACATCACTACTAGCTGCAAGCAGTCAATTCAACTACAGCAAAAGAGCTGGCATTGTCTAAGACAACTACCTGCATTTTACTCCAAATTTTTGAGGTTACTTCACCTCCTCTTGCTGAAGATGTGGTAATTTCTGAAGTTTTGAAGGCAAGGTTGCAATACAAAACAGTGAGTGTCAACAGGAACAAATCCTTCAAGTCTTATTTATGAAAACTACAAGAAAAGAAGTCATGCTGTTTGCAAACTATATAAAAAAAAAAAGCCACAAAAGATTTCTGTATTCGACCTGAGGTAGCAATAACACCAAACAAATTATATATACTTTATCATATAGTTCCTGTAAAGGCTTTAAATGTGATCAATGTCCATTTTAACACCAAGTCTTAATAATGCCCATCATATGGTGACCAAACGGTGCACTGAATCGCTGTGAAACAGCAGTGCATACAGTGGTAAGCTGAGCACTTCAGCTTCCTAGTCACAGTAATCTTACAGCACGGGTGGAAAAGGTCAGCATAGATGGATCAAACTAGAATGATTTGTATAACACTCAGTTCTTACATCATGTTTCTCAGCAGTACAAAGCACAAAAGACATCAGTGTCATTATTCCCATTTTGCCTATGGAAAACTGAGCACACGGAAAGAAACTGAGTTAAAATTCCCATAGAGAGGCTTTAAATACGGAATATTTAACAGCATCACAAACTGAGCATGCTTGCCACTGAAGCAAATTCAAGATAAAAATCTGTCAGTGGACACACACCTGATTCTCTCAGAACACAAGCACTTTGCTGCTTCACATTGTTTTTCCATCACTCAGTCACTGCTAGTCCTGTTTATTCTGGAGAAAAAATAGCATTGCTGTTCTTTCCTATTTAGAAAAGGATAAATACTAACTATTATGCCTCCTGGCCTGTGCACAATGTTGTTACCTGCACACACACACAAATGAAACTCAGATGAGTTCAGGCAGTTACAGAACAGTGTTATCCATGCACACATACATCCATGCTTACATCACACACCAATGAATCAGCTCACAAGGCTTCTTTTACATTTTCACACTGCATTCTAAATGGTGCAACTTCACAGAAACAACATCCAATCCTGTACCAACACAGAGCTGAAGAGGTTTCAGCAAATTTCCTGTTTAAGTAAGTCTGTTAGCTTATTTGCAAAGACCATCAGAAATGATGTAAATCTTAGAGTTTATAGAATCTGTTGCAGTCAGTTTGAAGGAAACCATTGCTAACGGGAAACACAGATCCACCAGCTGGATTCTCAAAGCATCCGTCAACAAAAAGACAATTTTTAGACAAAACACAACAGGAATTTTGGTAATCAGGATTTCACATTCAAAGCTCAGAAACAAATATCCATTATTAACTTACAACCTGGAAGTGTTCTGTTATTTTAAAGTGTATCAATAAACAGTCCTTGTAAATAATATTGCCTGTGTCCTGACAGCAAAAGCAAAGAAAAAAGTTCCCAGTTATGAAATATGACTGTTTTGCATCTGATGTTTCCTTAGGTGCCTCTACTAACTAAAAAATGTCTCCAAGACCAGGAATATGAAGGCACAAAATTATAAAAGCACACAGAAAATATCAGTATTAACTTTCCTATGTTCGTTCAGTACATTTCTTCATTTGTATACTGCACAAACACTTGGAAACTTGGAAAATTCCATAGTCTTTAGGGGCACATACATATCTAGAAATGCATGAAGTCAAAGAAGTGTATAGGAAAGAAAAAAAAAGATTAAAAAAAAAAGAAAAGAAAGAAAAAAAGGGTCAGACAGCACTCCAGGCACTGACCTGCACATTTTCAGTCTTTTACTGTTCAATTTCTAACAAATGTATAGAAGTTAACAGTTGTACTGATCTTAAAATACCACATGCAGGCCTAGTGATAACCAGTTCTGTTGTCTTGGACATTTCAGCTGATCTCTTTAAGCGCACAGTGAACTCCCCAGGGCTCATCAGGCCTTGTGCTGAAACCCCAGAGGTCTGGTCAGACAAAGCAGCACCACAAGAATGCATTTAAGCAGCCCTCATCACCCAATGCTCATTCTTGTCCCAGGCCAGCACAGCCACGTCTATGGTTATGCAAAAAATTCCCCTTTTTTTTTTTTTTTTGCAAGGGGGGGAAAATGGGGTATTTTTCCACTGAACTTGTTCCCCAGTCCAGCAAACTACTGAGCCACCTACAAAGCTGTGCTGCCACAGAGCAAAGGGTAATGTTTAAAAGCAGCTGTGATTGCCCAGGCACAACTTTAACTGGCACTGTTCCCACAGAAAATCTCTACAAAAACAAGCAAAAGATCAAATCACAAGAGGAAGGAAACTGGAAATATGTAATTAAACATTGAAAAAAAACACAATCACAATGTAAGAAATCTGTCACACTGCTTCCATTATAGCAGCATAACTATAAGGCAGTCCTGTGCATTGAAAAGTCTGCACCCTAGAACACCAGTCCTACAAGAACCACCTGAAACATACAAGTAAGGTGTTTGGTGCTCACAATTAGAAAAGAACTGACTCGGGGTTGAAAACTTTATTTCCATGGAGTAGATTACAGCATCAGGACTCAGTAAGACTAGGAACTGCATAAAAAAAGACTTTATTGAAATTAATGGTGTTAATTGCTAAGCTGTATTAAAAGTTAAGATCCCCTCTCAAAACAATTTGAATTGCAGTTTGATCAGATTCAGTGACCCTCTCCCATGGACCCTGTTACATGACAGGTGGTCTAGAGACAGACTCCCTTCTCCTTCCACAGCAATGAAAAGAAAGCACCATATAAATTCACAGAGCATAATAACATAGTAACAGAAAATGTAATAAGTATGGTAGGATTCACCAAAATTGTGCTAGTCTACATTGCGTATCTGAAGATGAGAATAAAACTTATCACAGTCAATCAGCCGAAAACCACTGCTTCTTTCCTACACATCCCATTAACCAGTGACTGTCAGCTGCTGCTTACAGACATAAATGAATACATTGCCAGCGTCCAACAGATTTTGCTTAGGAGGCAAACAACTATTAGCTGTGAAGTAATCTCATCTTCTACACACAACAGCATTCCACATGAAAGATAACAAAATATAATTTAAATAATTTCTATAAAATTGTTGACAGACACAAATTCAGAGTTCTTCAACGTTCAGGGCATTCGTTACTACAAATTAATCTTGTTTTCTACGTTAATTATCTGTGGATACAACTGATGAGATTTAATGTCATGTATGCCAAGTACTTATAAGTAAGCTCAAAAGATGTCAAAGATCCTAGAAACAGTGCAATTAACAACACAACCAAACAAATACAAGCTAGTACTTCCTCGTCATATTTCTAGTTGTATCACATGTGTTACCTCCTCATTCCTACCAGCAGCTATGAGTTATGAATTCAACAACCTTCTTATAGAAGAGACATTTGGATCTTCTGAACCAAATTTGGCAGTTCACTGGAAGTTTTCTGCTGTGAAGACTGAAGGGGGGAAAAAAAACCCTGTCCTACAACCAAGCCTTGACAATCATTGCTTTTCTTAGTCATTTTGCTGTTGTTTTCATACTTATCAGATCTCAACTTCAAAAGTTTATGAAAAATATTAACTCATATCTCAAAAATAAAAAGTCCATGGTAACTATTCTCAGCAAAACAAGCAAAGTTACAACACCCTGCACAGAATCGCAGCTGAGGCTGGCAGATCTCTGAAGCTCGCTCACCTGCTTAGGCCCCTGCTGCAGGCGCCATCTGCAGCTTCTGAGCACCACCAAGGAGGCCCACAGCCTCTCTGGTTCCTGTGCCAGTGCTCTGGCACCCACACAGCACAGAAGCGCTTCCTGGTGCTCAGAGGGAAGCTCCTGTGTGCCAGTTTGCACCCTGTGCCTCTTCTCCTGGTGCTGGGCACCACTGATAGAGTCTGGCACTTTGCACCCTCCTCTCAAAACAGGCATACACGTGGGTAAGGTGCCACTGCACCTGCCACAGCCTTTTGCTGGCTCAGTCAGTTTGTGCCCAGCAGCCCTTCCTACAGAGCTGCCTCCAGTCTGCCCAGCCCTATAGCCAGCAGTGCAGGCTGTCATGCTCTGGCTGCAGGCGTCTGTGCACACAGCACACCTCAGTGAGACACCTCTGCAGCTTTGGTGCTCAGCACCCTGAGCAGGCGTAGGGCTCCTTAATCTGCAGCTGAGCTCTCACAGACCTGGAGCGGGCTCTGGGACAAGTGACCAAGTGGTAACACAGGTGTGTCCCTGCCTGGGATCAGGGCAAGGAGATCAGAGCTTTGCCACAAGCTTCAGACTCTGCCATGGAGCAGCTCAGTATTTAACCACGCACAGGAGCGGATCGGCACACCAACAATCAGCACCTGCTGCAGTGGTAACTGTTTTACTGTAGTCCTTTAATACTATTTAAAACACTTGTTTATTTTTCTTTTTTTTCTTTCCAGAAAGGTAAACTGGTAGTCAAAAAGGAAAAAAACACAACGCAGAAAGAAATGCTGCGTTCAGAAGTCCTATCCTGGGGCTCTGACTCAGGATTCCTCTTTCAGACCTGCACTCTGATGTGTGAGGTTGGCTGAGGAGATCCAAGAGCAAAGTTTTACAAAATGGAAGCAGAGTTCAGCCAGGAAGCTGTCAATGGCAAGTCCCAGCAGAGTCTCTAGGTAGCCTTCTGTGATGGAGTATGGCACTGGTGGACAAAGGAAGGGCAACTGATGTCATCTATCTGGACTTCTACAAGGCCTTTGACGTGGGTCCCAAACCATATCCATGTCTCTAAGCTGGAAGGATGTGGATTTGAAGGCTGGACTATTTGGTGGATAAATAATTGGTTGGATGGTAGCAGCCAGAGGGCGGCTGTCAATGGTTCTATGTCCAAATGAAGACCAGTCATGAATGATGTCCCCTAGGGGTCTGTCTTGAGACCAGTGTTCTTCAACATCTTTATCAATGACACAGACAGTGGGACTGAGCGCACCCTCAGCCAAGTTTGCTGATGGCACTAAGCTGAGTGGTGCAGTTACACAATAGAAGGGAGGGATGCCATCCAGAGGGATGTGGACAAGCTCTAAAAGTGGGCACACAAGAATCTAATGAGGTTTAACAAGGCCAAGTGCAAGGTGCTGCACTAGGGTTGAGGCAATCCCAGATATGTTTACAGACTGGGAGAAGAACTCATTGAGTAGCTCTACGGAGAAGGACTTGGGGGTCAAAAAGCTGGACACGAGACAGCAGAGTGCACCTCAGAAGGCCGACAGTATCCTGAGCTGCACCGAAACAGGAGTGGCCAGCAGGGAGAGAGATTGGCCCTCTCCACTCTGCCCTTGTGAGGCCCCACCTGGCATATTGTGCCCAAGCCTGGGGCCCCCAGTACAGGAGCGATGTGGAGCTGTTGGAACAGGTCCAGAGGAGAGCCATGAAGATGATCAAAGGGCTGGAGCACCCCTCCTATGAAGATAGATTGAGTTTGACTTGTTCAGCTCGGAGAGGAGAAAACTCTGGGGAGGCCTCACTGCAACCCTTCCAGTACTTGAAGAGAGCATACAAGCAGGAGGGGGACCCACTTTTTACACAGTCGGGTAGTGATAGGACATGGGGAAATAGAGTAAATCTAAAAGAGGGGAGATTTAGGTTATATGTAAGGAAGACATTTTTTAGTCAAGAGGATGGCGAGATGGATATCCCATCTCTGAAAGAAGTTGGATGGGGCCTGATCTGGTGGGGGGCAGCCAGCCCATGGCAGGAGGTTGGAGTTAGAGAATCTTTAAGGTCCCCCCTAAACTAAGCCATTCTGTGATCTCTCTTTTACTTTGGAACACATTATAAGTCCGTCATATTTCAGTCTAAGACCATGGTGAAGGCACATCATGAACAGCAACAGCTGTAATATCTCAGCAGAGATGGCAGAGGTTTTTGATTATATCTCAAGGTAAAATAAATGCATAAAATAATATTAGTGCATAATATTTCTGAAAATACAGAAGAGCAGAGAAATAATACACTGACCATCCCTCAAGCAAAATATAATAAAGACTAGGAGCAGTAAGATTGAGGTACTACTACTAACAGTAACATCCTCTGCTTTATGAAGTTATTCAGTTCACTTATTCTCTGGACAAATCAATTGCTTGCTTCAGAAACTGTTTGAAGATATTGCACTTCAGTCTTTTGCCTAGTCTCATGACACAATAATCACAAATAGTGAAACAAGAAAGGTAATTATCTTGCCATTGCTGGCACCTCTCAAAGACCTAAAACCAGCTTGTGGTGATACAGTTTTTAAAAAAAGGAAGATATCATAGCTCTACAAATTATGTCTAGATTCTTTCATTTTTTGACTCTGAAGTCTGATAGATCTAAATTGTTTTGAAGACCCAAAAATCCTTCTAGCTGGTGCATGCACTTCTTTATTGCACTACATAACAGCAAACAACATTTACTTAAAAAGATCCACTGAGGCATTTCACAAATTGTAAATCCAACTCTTCCAGTACTTTTGAGGAGTTGCTGATGTATTTCATCGGAATCTATAGCTGTTCTGACTGCCGATGCACTGCTCACAGGTGATTCACCAGGAATGTAAGATGAGATTGGATAGGACTAAACTATTACTTTAAGCTGTCCAGTCGCTTATAGAAGTAAACCAACAACTTCCACTCCTGTTTGGGAAGATGACTACAGTAGAGTCTATGAATTTTAGGGTGGGAAATAGGAAATTCATCACATTACTCACAATCAAGTAAAGGAAACAGAAGGCTTATTTTACACTTTAATTGCTTTTACTACCATCCCTATTCTGCCTCTGCAAACTATGACATCAGGAGCACATGATGTTTGTAACACATCACATGTACACCGGTGTGGCTGTAGAAACTACATTTTGAGAAACTAAACTCTGAGCATCCCAAAACAACACACACTGTGCTGTGAAATCAGCAACAATATTCATTTAGTAAACATAAGAAAGAAAGAAATCTTAGTGTATGCTTCTCTACTACATATGCAGGTAGAATTCTCTTACCTTTTGTTGGACTCTGGTTCTGATCTATAAATCCTTTCAAGTCTCCATTTGTGGAAGTCACACCAACCTGAACAAAACATTTTTCAAGTCTTAAAATATGACAGACCTTTCCACATTTTCCAGTATGCAACTAACAGAATTATGAAAGTAATCTCTTCTTATGATGAAACATCATAATCCTAATGGCTTGCAGAACCTAATGAGAGCATGATATGTGAACCAAGGTTCCAAGACATTGACTGCGTATAAATGAAGACATTAACTAAATTTTTAATTAAGTTCTTAACTAAGAAAACCCAAATCCCTGTATATTCTTAAACTGTACTATACATGACCCAAGAAGCACATTATCACTGTCTGAGTCACTGTCCCCTCCAAGTCTAACAAGGCAGTTGCCACCAACAACACTACACAGCCCACAGTTTTGAGGAGATGTGACTATGATGTATTTTATATACATATTCTCCTGGCCTTTAGAGATAATTTACACAGAGTAAATTACTGGAGACACAGAGAACTTATAACCATATTCAAAACGGTGCATCTCTGATTTTGGCAAGTACACAAGACACAGAAAGGTGGAGTTTGTTTGGAAAAACACAAAGTCACCACTCCTTGACAGGAAGGGAAGAGACAGAAATTCCCCTAGTCCCAGGTAGTAAGGCATGCACCCAGCAGCAAGCAGTGATGCAGCACTCCACAGTTTGAGAGCATTGCATCTGTAGCACCTTATTGATCAAAGTACTTTGGTTTGCTTCCAAGATGGAAGCTGCGATAAGCACCGAGTGACTGAACTCCTCTGGAACCTGCTTAGAATCAAAGCATGATTCCTCCACCAGGCAATTATGGAAACTACCAGAAAATCTTTAAAAAAATACTATAAAATGTAAGTGCTTCAATAAGTGACTAGGACAAAATCCAAGATAAGCAAAAACAATTATGCTATCAATGATCAAGTATTTGCTTTATTTTACAGATGTATGCGGTAGAAAAAGGACATTTGCTAGTGTCACTTGTAGAATTGTAATCATATCTAATTAGAGAACTGTTTGATTGCACACAAATCAAATGGTGGCACTGCAGCAGGGCAGAGCTGAGCAGAGATGGGTGCCAGGCTGCTGCCAGTGCCTCTGCCCGCCTGGGGACAAGCAGTGCCGGCAGGCATCCATCCTCCTGTGCCCAGGGCAGGGCTGTGGTGACTGCTCCTACAGGAGGGGCACGGTGAGCCCTCACCCTGACAACGTGTGCACAGTGTGTTCCTGAGAGGATCTTCGAAATTGGGGCTGGAAAGTTCAGTGACTCACACAGCGCAGAGCCTCGAAGGGATGTTCCAGCTGCAAAGCCACCATAAAGAGCCCACGCCCTCCCATCACACTACTGCCTATACACAGGGAATACAGAACTGGCTTCTCCATAGGTGCCCTGCCTCTGCGAGAGGTTGTAAAACACAAATAGGAGAATTTTAAATCAGAGCTTCACTACAGGAACAAGGCTGGATACCAAGTGTTATATGTAAAGGCACAACTTGTTCCAGAAGAAAGGGTAAGAATTAGGAATCCCAAGAACATCTTCAAAGGCAGAACTGCAATTTGCTCACCACTGAACATTCAATTTGGGATTTATGGCTGTATGTTCCCCATCATCTCCCAGTGTGTTTCGGTGAAACCCTGACAATGGCACACCTCTGTGCTGTCAGCCCAATGAGACTCTCCAGCAGTTGTTAAAATTCAAATATTTACATTGCATTCTCTGGCACATTTAGATGATTTAATGGATATGCTACTTAAGGAAATGTTGGTCAAAAGTGAAGTACCTGAGCTTTTTTTTTTTTTTTGTCTTATCCTTCTATGATCCAAAGAATACAAAATTTCAGTCTGCACAGAAAACATCTGTCACGATGACGGTCCTGCTAACACAGTTGTACGCAGCACCCAGTGAACGCATGCACTTCTCTCCATTTAATAACCTCTAAGTTTAAAAGAGCTTGAAAACAAATTTGGATTTCATGAGAGCTTAAATGAGAAGAGGCAAATCAAGAAGAGCCATTTATGTCACAGGAGAATGACCGTAACTAAGCTCCTCCTCAAAAAAACCCAACAAATTTGATGCAATATTGTGCTATTACTGCAGAGATCTTTATAGTGTTTCATTTTGGTGTAAGTGAGGTTGCAGATCACATTATCTGCATTTCTGTAACAGCCACTGCTTTTGGCCATCTTAGTTTAACCATCAAAGTATTAGTGATCTATATCCTGGCAAATGGAAGAAATGTAATTTCTATTTCACATAAGCCACTCGCAGATTTTAGCTGTAATCCACAATGGATTTTAAGGAAGAGGAAAAAAATAAGAATGTAGGTTACTCTGCAAGTAATGCCTCCTATGTATTTCTGTGGAAACTGCAAGAGATATTGCACTATTTCACAGAGCAAATGCTCAGCTACAAAGCACTATTTTTCAGCGCAGGCACCACCAGCAGCTGTTTCACGTGGATGCGTTGATTGAGGCACTCCACATTTTGTGGTGTGACAGCTGTGCATGGCAGTCCAGAACACGGCTCGTCTTCCACATTGCTGATACCACTGCTGAAACACAGCGCCCACTGCCTCACTGTGCTCACACCCACCTCTCGGGCTCCATAAACAGTCAGCAGGCACCAAGGAATGTCAGTGGGTGCCTTTTTTCCACATGGAGGAATTCACTCCCATACCTTTGTTCTGCATGCACTTCCAGGTGAGATACCATTCTGTCAGGCTGCCATCAGTCACACATCAACAGAACATAATGACACACTGGTAGGAAGGTTCATATCACCAGCATCTGCCTGACACCACAGGCCAACAAAATAAAATAGGAGGCATTACTTTTGGAGCAGGCCTTGTTGTTAGTTGTGCTACAAGTAACCCATTCTTACTTAGACCATATTTAAAGACTTCAGGCTACAGAGGTATTATTTCATAGGTATCATTTATTACTTTCTGTATGACTCATGATATTTCTTTGTAACACTGCCCCAGTGTCTGGACTGCTGGGCATGGCAGGGGCTGGCTTCCTGTTTCTATCTGCAACAAGATAAATCCAACCACGAAATAAGACACAGCAAGCACCTGGCAGGCCTTTGCATCCTATTAAATACTTACAACATTTATGTATCTTTTTTTTTTATTTCCTAGTAAGTGACTAAGAAGTTTCCAAATGGGGCTGAGAAATGTTACCAAAATAAAAAAACCTCAGGAGTCTCAGATGAGGGAAACCTTTACAAGTTGCGCTTATAACGTAGCAGCCTTCTCTACTGCTTAACCCACTTGCCAGTTACCAAGATCCCCCTGCAATTCTTCCTCTCATACAAGAAACTCATTCTCCTACCAACCTGAAAAGTTTGTTCTCTCTGCCCTAGAATCATGGCAGATTCTACACAAGGAAGTTGCTCATGGGTAGGGAATAACAAACTGGCTACTTTTATATTCTTGTAGGCTCTTATGGCCATTTAATTGACTTCATCTGTGATGTGACTATCACCTTCTAAGAAGCAATGGCAAAACTCTCTCCAAGTACATTTATATAAATACAGATTAGGTAATCAAAACTAACAGTTCTATTCAAATAACCTTCCTGAGGCATATTATTTATTTTGTTCTAAAAATAAATTTCTTGCTGTTTCTGTTTTCCCTATTTCTCAATTTTTAGTGCCTTCTTACCTGAAGGACAGATGCAAACAGAGGTATAAAACAGGTGAGAAGACATGACATAAGAATAAAATAACTCATTACAAGGCAACTTAAATGACATCTGGGTACACTGCATGTTGTAAGCATGTAAATATTTCATCTCCAAGAGAATCCAAAACTTTAATCCACCATTCTGTTATTCATTAGTGGTTTGGTTGGGATTCTTTTCATAAGCAATGTTGTACAGATACTAGGAAGTTTTCTGCATTTCCCTCAAGTGAGCACTAGGCCCAGCCTTTATAACTTTCCTATCACATACTCAAAGATTTAGCCAGGAAAAACAGTAACAAGGAATATTATTCTCAACCTCTGTATGTGTTCAGTGGACTGAAAATTTTTACTGTGTTTGAAGCACAAGTTCCTCGTAGACAAAGTAGCTCAACTGTGCATGTTGTGCATGTGAGATCATAAAGACATTTTAGCCCACACTTGCTGTACTTTGCTGTCTCAATGCATTAGGAGCAAACATCTCTCATCTGCTGTGTCCCAGATGCAGGGCAGTGATTCTGGAACACAGAGGTGACAGTTTCTTGGTGCGTACTTATTTGGTGAGATATTCACCCTTCACAAGTTTCTCCAAAAATGCCCAAATTCCAGTACTTTCTAGATCTCCTTCCTTGATGCTTCTACAGAACAAAGAGATGGAGATACCTCTGCAGATAAGCTCCGTCCAGAAATTATGTTTCACTTCAACCTCTGCATGTCAGTAAAACATTTCAAACAGTGTAATAAATGCCAGCCTTACGTTCAGAAGAGATTTCAGTCAGCAGAAACCCTAAGATACAACCTAAATCCTGTAGCTCTAAATTTCAGAAGCACTCCTTGGCCTTCTAGTAGCTTAAGAATACTTGTGGGCTGATGCTGCTGGCAAGTGCATGTAGTAATGAGTAACTGAGGTTAGGAAATCCCGAAAAAGTGTTACAAAACTCCAGTTTTTACACTTGTTTTCTAGTTGTTGTTGTTTGGTTGGTTTAGTCTTGTTGTTGTTGTTTTTCCCCAAATTCTTTAGACAAGTATATTTAACAAATATAAACTAGGTTAGCACAGTTTATTGTAGAAATTTTCATAGCATGCATATCAATAAAATGCTTACTCTATGAAGAAACTACAGCCTTGAGTTAAAAGTCCCTAACAGCAGAAATATGGTTCTACATTCAGCACAAGGGTATTTGCCCAGCCTGGATGTCATCAGAGGTTTTCAAAACTGAAGCCCTGAGCAGCCCTTGAACAAAGCCCCAGAGAACTGCATTCTGCATGAAGGCATCGAGGATTCCTACTGGAATAGATGGGGCTCCTGAGACTCCTTTCAGGGTATGTGACCATACTGCAGAACACTCCAGGGATTTTATTGGCACTGCTGTTTATCCTTTGACTACACTGAAGTAAAGGTCAAAACCACATCACATCAGTAGAATTACCTATTTATACTACACTTGAATATAGCCTATGAAATAAGTAATACACATTAGTTTATCCTCTGAGTTGGTAAGCTTGAATCAAATAGATAAGACATCTGAAAGCTCTTCCTGGAACTACTCAGCAAATAAAATTATTAATAAAATGAACAGAAAAGATCTTTCAAAGACTGGAGAGTTAATTTAACCAAGCTATGGTCTTGACATCGATCAAAATATGCACAAAAACTTGCGTCACTTCTGAACAACTGAAGTGAAAGCCGTTCTAACATTCCCTGCACTTTTGTTCTGGGTACTTCCTTCTTTAGCCATGTTGGATCCTAAGCCTGTTTAAATTTAATTAAGCCACAGGATGTTTTACCAAAGGCAATGAATTGCTGAGGGCTCACAGTGATGTTTGCTCAATGATCACCTTAATCAAAACTATTCTGTATACAAATTGTGTACCTTAAGAAGCACTGCAAATCAGGCCAAAAATTAAGGTCAGGATGCTATCTGTTTTACAAGCTTCCTCAGAACTGGGAGCAGGGGAGTAAAAGACAGAGCTTCTGGACAACACACCACAGTCTAGCTCATGTGGCAGATGAACAGACAGGAAAGCCCTGAGTCTTCTAGAAATCAGGAGTGTACAGACATCGGTAAATAAATGTCTGCTCTTTCTACAGTTTTGAGACTGGGACTCAGTAGGATCTTACTCTGGTGCTTCAACAAAATGAGAGGTTCTCAGATAAATTTGCAGCAATGTTAGTGGAAACAACAGCAGAAAGTATTGCCTTGATTATTAGCCTGACCTATAACTGATTCAACTCTGTATCCTTAAGGAGCATCCAACTAGTTTATATGAATAAAATACAGCAGAAGATGTTTGTAGTATGCAAAAATATTGTCCATTCAAGAAATCAAACACAAAGAGCTTCAAATTCTGAAAGTCAAAAGTGACTGGCAGCACATCAGTATAAAAGGAATACCTGTTAGAGAATTAGAAACTTACATTTTTTGCCGTCATGTCAGAAGGTCTTGCTCTATATTCTGTAAAACCATAAGATATCCCTTTTCATCTTCACAGAATCTCTAAAATCAACACCCTGTAAGAAAGTAAATTAAAGCATACAAGTTAGAATACATTATCAGTTAGCTCTCTATCCAAACCCTGCATATCCCCAGGACAGCTAAATTTTGCACGTATTTGTTTTTAATAAAGTTACTCACCACAACAGAAGACTCAGCACATACACTAGAAATTTACAATGCTTGAAATACTCAGAGATGTAATCTTAGAGTCCTGATATGTTACGGTGCTAGCAGAGCTTATCATACCATTACTAAAGTCTTGCCGTTAAAGCCGTGCAAACATTTACATCGAATACAGACTGACCCCAAAAACTGAAAGTGAATTAATCTTTTCATTGTGTCTTTAACTCTCAGTTGAGAAAACTTCTAATTCTATCACAGCACACATACAAAGACCTTGAGAAAGAGCAGGAAATAATATGAAATGTGCAAACATTTAGCAAATTCAGGAAACATCCAAAAAAAACCAAATGCATTCCTGTTCTAACCCACTTTTTAAATATTTTCAAGCCTTTGTAATTAGAAGAAGAGAAACATTCTGATAAACTGGGGAATACTTAGAGATTTTTTTTTTAATCAAATCTTCCAGAAGTCTCACAGAAAAGGAAAATAAATTACAAACAGTGGCAGCACAAACCATTTCAGAGACAGAATTAATTTGACAAAATTTCAAGTACTTATAGCACTTCGTAAGTACTACTTGCTGTTAACAAATGGGACTAAAAAGACATCTGAATCATGCTTAGATGCACAAGGGAGAAATGCTCGCGCTTTCAAGAGTGGAATTGATTCACAAAAATCTTAGAAAACACCTGAACTGGTTACTGTGAGTCACAACCACTTACAGCAGAACTCACCAGCTGCAAAAGCAAGTATCTATGCTGTTTCCTTTGAAATTCAAACTCTGTTAGCTTTGAGTACGACCAGTATCATCACCTCCCTTCTAAGGAAGAACCAAAAATGATTTCAGTAGAGTATGTTGCTCATGACAGACGACTGACAGTGCATTCGTGATTATGGATGATATAGATAAAGAACCAAACTGAAAGAACCAAATAACCCAAGTTGGAATGGACCCACAAGGGTCACTGAGTCCAACTCCCAACTCCCCACAGCACCATTCAAAATTGAAACCCTGTGTCTGAGAGTGGCCAAATCCCTAAGCCTACAGCTCCTCCAGCCTAGTGTTGTCCTGAAACTCAGAACACACTCGAGTCCTGCTTCCAGACACCATCTCAACCTTTACAGATTTAGCACTTGATCCTGAAGTGA